>JAYJMF010059274.1:0-20151 GCA_036873715.1 Salvia sclarea
CGGCTTCGATAATTAATATATAGATAATGAGACCGGCAATAATTATGCTTTTACGGCTCGCTCCGGGTTCGCCTTCGGCGCCCCCTCGCTCGACTCATGACTTAGAATAGGAGCGGCAAACAATTGGCCTAACGCAAATATGTGTCTTTGCTTCTTGATAAAGTATTGAAATGACCCATCATACCCAATTTTAGCAAACCAACCAACAAAACGACGTCGTTTTAATATTAATATGAATATTAATTTCTCATACCTTGAGGAAAACCGCATCCGCAGGGGGAATGAACTCAAACATATCTCCACTAACAAACCTCAAATTCTCCGATCCCTCGAGGCCGGCGACGACGTGGGGGAGCTCGAGCACCGCGCATCTCAAGCCGGGAAACCCGTCCGCGACGGCCCTCGCCACCATGCCGGTGCCGCCGCCGACATCCACCAAAGTCTCCAAACCCTCAAAAACATGCCTGCATCTCTCAACAAGTATGCTCCCCACAAACCTCGCATCACTCGCCATTCCCTCATTGAAAACTCCACTAAAATCACCATCATAATTTCCCGCGAAAAATTCCCACAAATTCCTCCCATTTCTCGAGACAAATGGCGATGGGAAATCATCTTTGAACCATTCCGCCACATTGTGGAAAGGATCCGCCAAGATCGGGTCGATCATGGCGAGCGCGAAGGGGGCGAAGCTCAAGGGTTCGCCCCTTAGCAGGAGACGTGAAACGCTAGTAAGCGTATACGCCTCTTCCTCTTCCCCGTCCTCGTTTGTTGAGATTTTCACCTTGTCGAAGATCTTGGAATGGACTAGAATTCGCATTAGGCGGAAAAGGCCATGGGATTTTGATTTGCTGATGGAGGGGGCTTTTGCTAGTTGAGAAAGTGTGATAGGTTTGTTGTGTTTGTGGATCACATCGGGTATGCCTAATTGAAGGGCACTTTTTAGTGACATTGAATTTATGTAGTTGAAAATGAGATTCCAAATATGAGATTGAGCATCGAGAAGCTCTTGGGTGGAATCTACTACATTAGCATTAGGCAAGGCCATTGTTAAATTGGAGTTGCTAATTAGATTGAAGTTGTACATTTATATATAGGCATGTGGGGTGAGCATCAGCTATAAATCCTCCCTATTTTGTTAACTAGAAACTAGCAGAAGAATAATAAAAAAAGCATTTTGTTATGTGTAAAAAAGTATTATAATAATGTAATAATAAAATCATTATATAACACGTAAAAAAACATAATACAAATAAAGCATTATGTTGTGCGTAAGAGTGCACTTCAGATTTGAAAGATATATCAATCTGGACCATCCATTAATCAAGATCAACGGACATGATCGGTTTTTAGTTAACAGAATGGGGAGGGTTTCTATTTGTTCAATTTGATCCCTTCCCATAGGCATAGGCATGTTAATTATATACTCTGATTAGTTATATGATTATGGCAAAAAATATTGTTGGAGTGTTTAGTTGATCTTGATTTAGCATTAGGCAATTCCATTGGTGGAGGTTTAGTTCCCCCTTTATTTGAAGATTTCTTTTATAGCCATGATTGATTGGTGACGAGCGCGCTTTTCGTGCTTTTTTTGGGGTAGTTCTTGCCCTAGAAAGAGCGCCTTTTTGTGTGTCTTTGTGTGTGTTTGCGTCTGGGAGAACGCGCTTTGGGGTGTTGCAGGTTGTGCAGGACCTTGGGCAAAGTCAGGCTACCTCCTGTGAGAGAGGTAAATTTCCGAAGTTTACCTTGGCAAGGCACTCTGACATCTTGCCAAGACATGGTACCACGCGGGAGCTGAGCCTGAACGACAAGCTGACATGAAGCCAAGAAGATGACCGAGTCAAAGTAGAGCGGGAAAAAGGATGAGGAATGGCGTAGGGGACAGAGGGTAAACTTGAAAAGCAGCTTGGAGACCAAGACAAAGACTCTGGCGGACTTGCACGCAAAAAGAAAGATTGTGGGCAAGGTCCTTCTCAGCCGCAGAGTTGATTTTTGCCGAAAAGGGAAAGTCAAGCTGTGGTGGTTGGGATGAGACAAATATGCCAGCCTGAAGCCAGAGATGTCTTTATCGGTGGTCCAAGACCCAAGCCAGCTGCTGGCCTCACCACCTACCGCCTCGAGATACGCTCACAGACCAAGCCAAAGAGGAGTATACTTAGGCTCCCAACAACCACTTCTCTCATACAAGAGAAATCAATCCAAGTGTGGAAGCATCTCGTCCTTAGCTCTCTCTGCATATTTCTCTTTCATTTTCCTTTAGTTTTCATGAGTGATTAGTGAGGAAGAAGAACAAGTCCTAAGGACAAACTATTTTATGTTTATGTATTTTGTTATCTCTGCCCGAGCTACAGCTTGCCAGAGACTGCCTTTCATTTTTGTTTGATTTTATATTAAGTATGGTTTCGATTATGTTGTTTATCTTTTCATTTATGTTTATGCTGATGAAGCGTGATTAGTCAGCTCGGTTGGACTCGGGGTGAGGCACGTTGAGTCGAGGTCATGTGAGTCGTGAGGTCGAAATGTCCTTAGAGCCTTGAGTGGGTTTTCCCGAAGCTCTAGGCCTGATACCCATGTTATTCCATTCCTTGAGCATTAACTCGGCCTGTAGCCTTGAGGGGAGGGGTAGCTACAAGCAATAGCCGGAGTCAGACATCGAGTGTCTCTTTATCATGGGAAGTGTGGCTGGAGTGGGTGATTGTAGTCGTCGAACTTGGGCAAAGGGCTACGAGCCACTCCCTTGGACCGGCCTTTGGCTAGTTGGGCTGCTTAGTGAGTCAAGTTGTTAGGGCGGGAAACCTAGTGAAGTGTCATTCCTAGGGGAAGCGTCTTGGCAAGGGGGCAAGGCAGGGGGTCTCTGTACTTTGTCCTAAAACCTAAGGGCAAGTTGGGGCTGGGGGGCCTAGTGTATGTGACGACCAAAAAAGGGCGCCTACCCCTTGGTACCTCTAACCAATGACACACACTTAGGGGCAAAAACCCTTGAATCTATGACCGACGTCTTGACCAACATCTCAACGTGTGGATCTCTTGGCCCAACTACTTTGTTATTTGACGTACATCTTGTGTTTAGTTTTCAGCTTTTACTTTCTGCTCAAGATCCATCTCTTAGTGCATCCCATTGAGATCGTCAGCCCGACTGACACTTGGCCCAACGGGCAACCCCATATTCAACTGTGACAACCCGAGTAACACGACAGCCAGCTCCCTTGGGTACGACCCCTTTGCTTACCACATACGGAACTATGTGTTCAAAGTAGAGACACGACGGAGCTCTTAACGACGAGTTCCGACGTCCGCCAAAATGCAATGATTCTTTTCAATGGTAACCTGCAGAGAGAGAGAGAGAGAGAGAGAGAGAGAGAGAGAGAGAGAGAGAGATCTTTCTCTTACATTTATGCATGAAAAATTCTAAAATTTACTATTTAACTAGCTATAGTAATAGAAACCCAATGCTTTAGAGTATATAAAGCAGTAGTAGCAACGAATTCAAAAGAATTAGCATTATTTTCGACTACGGCTGATCATTAAGGGGACGGGAGCGACAGAAGCGTGACCGGGATCGACATGAACGAGTTGATGTCTTCGACTTGCTGCAGCATTGGAAAGACCACAAACGTGCTACGCTTATTTGGTCTCGCCACATCTGCTAACATATCATCCTCCCGTAGCAGGTTCTCTCCATTCAAAAGTCGGAAGGGAAAATTGATGTCCCAAGTCTTCTTGACTTTGTCGCAAAGAATCCCCATCGTGGATGTCTTAGCCGGCAGAACATAGTGGTTGCTCACCTTCACGATCTGATCACATCTTGCTACATAGTATATGACATCGTCAATGAGGTCAGTCATCAGTTCTCTGCAAAATGACAAAAGTAGAGGATAAAAAATGAGAAATTATTGAAAATTGAAGTCGTAAGCAGAATTTATCTTACTTTTTTCCATTAGAGCAACTTCCCACTTCCTCCTTTCTGTAGAAAAAAAGAAAAGAAAGGAAATTAAATTCACGAAATGTGTTTCGAATTAAAAACCTAATATCTAATCGATTTATGCACCATCATATCCTAGTATCCCTCAAATTGGCCAATCTAAAAACAACATGCAGACAAAAAATGACGTAATAATTAACCAAAACAAAAATCCTAAGGTTGCTCGCGCGCATGAGTTGTATTGGCATCTTTGATTCCGTAAGAAGAAGAAAAAGAAGAAGATATAGAATGAGGGATTGGATTTCAATCTCCCGTCTCCCACACCTAAACAAAATAAAAGGTCGAGTTCATACGTCTAAGCCAAAGTGGTCTCGGATTTGAGTCCTTCGTGATGCAACCTTTAAAATTTATGCATTAAATTTATCCAAAAAAAGGTCGAGTTCATTTTATTTTTTTATTTGCTCCTTTGTCTAGTTTGGTCTATGCTTTATTGCTCCCCACTCATGTGGAACTGCACCCTTTATAATTTTGTCGATAAATATCCACGATGATATTTCATATTTTATGTTCCAATTATATTGGGTTGATTGAAATTTACATAAAGATTAAAAACTATTTTAAAAAACATGTCCATATTTAAGCATTTGCAGAAATAAAGATGTAAAGAGAATAATGTGTCATTGTTTTTCTTAAACAAATGATATCATTGCCATCTTATCTATTAAAGGATTTGGAGTCATAATAGCCACTTTAGTACCTTCCATCTCAACCTTAATTCATTCCATAATTTTAATCCCACTCAATCTCTACTTAAAATACATTGCAATTAATGTGATTTAAATTAAATAGTAATTAGTTATATATTGAAAATTTTAGTTAGTCAATTACTTTTCAAGACTATGTCAATTTCCAATAATATTTATTCATATATTCATTTATTATACAATTTAATTTATATTTATTTATATATTCTAATCTTACATATTATACAATTTAAATTAATTTGACCAAATAAATATTCCGAATTAAATCTTATCTCTTAATTTCTCTACACTCTTTATTTCAAATTTTTATTTTTAATTTAATTTGACAAATTCAATATTTCGGATTAAATAATTTTTTTCTTAATTATCTCATACTAGATTTTGCCCCTTCGTGCGATGCTCGACAATAGTTTTAGTTAATTAAAAGATCATCATAACTAAAATTATAACAATATCTAAATGTAAGTCTGTAACCATGGGGCTTTCCAACGAGGCGATGCGACCTTGGACATGTACGAGCATTCCAACGAGCTGATACAACCATACAACGTTTCGGTTAGACGATGCAAACCATGCGAGTCTCAATGAGGCAAGTCGAGGTGATATGAACGTTCCCAACAAGGCGATACAATTATTTCAATCTCAAATCAATTCTTTGTGGTATATATTACAAATTCAAAACTAAAAGGCTTTACTAATTCAAGACCTAAATCATATTCGAGAACCGTGGAGTTGAGACGAGAACATATAGTAAAATTATCTTTAAATATTACTCCCTCCGTCTCACTCCAAATGTCACAATTTCCTTATTGGGTTGTGTCATTCCAAATGGCACATTCTCAAAATAGGTGGGTTTAGAGCTCAACCATTGGGTAAACATGTGGGGCCCATGTAGCGTATCGACGAGTCGAGATAAAAAGAGACTACTGTGTGTTAAAGATAACCATATAACGTATCGACAAGACGAGACGATACTACCGTGTATTGGAGGCAACCATTGTGCATACAAACGAGACGAGACGAGACTACCGAGCAGTATTCCGACGAGGCAACGCTTCAACAAGGTAAGACGAGACTAGTGTGTATTGGAGACATATAACTACGAGACGAGACTATCATGCATTATTCTGCAACCATATAGTGTGTCGACGAGCGAGACAAGACGAGATTACTGTGAATTGGAGGTAACCATATAGCGTACCGACAAGACGAGATGATACCACCATGCATTAAAAACAACCATATTGCATACCGATGAGACGAGACTACCGTGCCTTATAGCGTACCAACAAGACGAGACGATAGTACTGTGTATTGGAGGCAACCATAGTGCATACAGACTAGACGAGACTACCGAGTAGTATTCCGACGAGGCAACCATGCAACGCTCCAACAAGTAAGACGAGACTAGCGTGTATTGGAGGCATATAATTACGAGAAGAGACTATGATGCATTATTCTGCAACCATGTAGCGTATCGACGAGTCGAGACACGACGAGACTACTGTGTATTGGAGATAAGTGAGGTAACCATATAGCTTACCGACAAGACGAGATGATACTACCATACATTAAAGGCAATCATATTGCATACCGACGAGACGAGACTACCGTGCCATATTCTGACGAGATAACCATGCAACACTCTGATGAGGTGTGACGAGACTACCGTGCATTCTAGGAAAATAAATTAATGTCAGCTGCGAGCTGCAGGAGTGCAGTGCCATTATTAATTTGAAATGAAACAATATATATACATTCATCATAGCTGTTTCACTTATACCAACACAACACTTAACATAAATATTTTATTCTAAATTAATTTTAAAAGCTTATAAATGTTTCATTTTATGTTTTGTAGAAGAATGGATCGGTGGAGAGGAAAGGGAAGCTAGCAGGATTCATAACTCAGTGTGCAGTTTTAACACGAAGATCATCTTTGAACATGTTTCGTGACGTGGGCTATTATTGGTTTCGCTTTGGAATATATATTGCTTTGTGCTTATGTGTGGGAACTGTTTTTCATGATATTGGCTCTACTTATAGTTGGATTCAGGTAATTACTAAGTCAATATATTTATACATATGTTCAATATAAAGTGAATTAGATATTTAAATAAATGTACCTTCAATTGAAACATCTGAGATCCTTAATCAAACACTTTTATCTATTTTTATCACTACTCAATACCATCACTTAATAAACGAAACTGATCTCACTAACAAAAGCATTCGGGGATAAAAGCCTGGCATTCCCACTAATTAATAATTTAGCCAATTATGTCTGTAAAATATTGTTTGTAAATCTTTATTGATTATGATTTTGCGATATCGTGGTCGATCTCTCAAATTATTTTGACAGGCAAGGGCTTCAATGCTAGTTTTTGTTTCATCTTTTGTGGAGGACATGAAAGTAAGTCCCTACTATTTGCGTTCTAAATAATTCGATTTTGAAATAAGATCTAATTTTACCATAAAATGTACTAGTAACTTTCTATTTTAGTATATTCACATGCATTTACTAGCAACTTAAACCAATAAAATTCTTTTAATTTTTATACCTACAGCAATAAATATTTGTGATGAAATCGAATAATACGAAAACTATGGAACTGAAAATTTATAAAATTGATGAATAATTGTTTTTATGGTTCCTTAGATATTCCTTGGCGAGCGTCTATATCGTGGCAGCGTACCTCCTGGTGGTGACAACGATCCCCGGGGCGATCGCGTACTACCTGGTGGGCCTGCAGCGAGGCGCTGACCGGTTCGCCTACTTCGTGGCCCTCCTCCTGAGCTGCATGATGATCCTCGTCCCCAAGGATCATCCGGCATCATGATCCTCAACGACGGCTTCTTCCGCCTACCCCACGACATCACCACGGTGTGCTACATGTCGTTCCACAGCTACGCCAACCAGAGTTTCTATTTCAGGGGCTCATGCTGCCCGACGGCCAGTCCGGGCAGGTTGTTGTTTTGGGGGATTATAATCACCGGGGAGTTCGGCCAAACGGAGGACTAATGTGGAAGAGAAGAATAGATTATGTTTTTACAATTTAATCATGACTCTACTACTTCTCTAGTATATGATTTCACTAATATAAATAAGACATGCATCCTTCTTTTATGATTACGTCTCTACGTTATGTATATATGTGAGATTGGCATAACATTTTTTTTATTAGGCCCTTTCCCATTAGAGTGTATAATTATCATAACTAAAATCATTTTTCCATTATAAAAATTAAAATTATTTTTTCAATTGACATTCATTTAATTATATTGGAAGTATGATTCCCGCCGGCTACCCACACAAATCCATCATCCATGTTGGCTGTAACAGCCATAGAATACTTAAAACAAGACCAAACACAAAATACCAAACGACTCGACCAAATAAGGACCATAGAGCATAATCAATTAGTGCACCCCAGGCCCCATCATCGGCCCACCCTATAGAAGTAATCATGCCTTTTTTAGTTGTCTTGCACATATTTATTATTTATACAATTTTAATTAATATATATGTTTATTATTATTTTATACTAATTTTTAACTTTTCTAAACTAAACCAACTTGTATAAGATAGAAGTATTAAATTTCCTGATATGTGTGTCGTGTCACCAAATTTTCTGTTACCACCTTTTCTGTGAGCTGATCAAAGTACTTAAAATGATCATATGATTGTTTAGCAATTATCTGCAGCGGGGATTGCAATGCAGATAAATATTAGAAGATGTAGGTGGCGCATCCTAATTGAGAAATGCTAATATGCGCGGCCGTGTTACCTCTCCCGGCGCCAGCCATAGAAAGCATCCCTCCTTTTATCAGCTTCCTCTCTTCCAACTCCCTCTCAATTAAAAGTCCACTTTTACAAAACCATGCAATTCTCCTACAATCCACTTAACTGATAGCAAATGGCGCTCACACTTCAAACCATCTTCACAAACAAGAATCCAACTCCTCCATTTCCGACCCATTTCTCGAAATCCCCCAAATTCACTTTCCTACCCCCGAATTCGAGGACCCATTTCCGCAATCAAAGATTTTTCGCATCCCAATCGCGTCTCTTCGCCGCCGCGAGGATTAATGATTCATTCCAAGAAGCGTACGGAGCCTCGCAGCAGCAAGCTAACGGCAACGGCGGCGCCAATCTCGACGCTTTTCTATCCGTTCTAGAATTCATCAGCCTCGCATCGTCCGCAGCTGTGTGCGTTTATGCCGCAGTGAGATGCGGGCTGCAGAGGGGCGGCGGTTTGGGGTGGTTGGGGGGCAGGGTTTTGGTGTGGCAGTGTGTGGTTCTGGTGAGTGGTTTGGCTGCCGGGGCGGCGATTCGGCGCCGGCAGTGGAGCAGGATTTGCGGCGTCGGGCTCTCGAGAGAGCCTGCTCCTCCGGCGGCGAATTTGCTGGAGAGGGTGGAGAAATTGGAGGAGGATTTGCGGGGTGCGGCGACGATCGTTCAGGCGCTGTCGCGGCGGCTCGAGAAGCTCGGAATTCGGTTCAGGCTGACTCGGAAAGCTCTCAAGGATCCCATTGCTGAGGTGATTTTCTTCTTTCTATTTGTATTTGGGAAGTAGATTGCTTGGAACCGCCCTAACTGAATCACAACTATGATTAATAAACCCTAAGGATTGGTTAATTCTGATTGAGGTTTTGGATGATATAGCATGTTTTCCCCTTTTCAATTGAAAAGTTTCTTGCTGAAAATGATGAGGCGTTCTAGTTTCTATCCTTTAGGGGCGTTTACTTTGCGCTATAAGATGGATTGACTGACGGATTGCTCAATTTTGAACTTATTTCACAATCTTATCCTTCAAATACTCAATCCTATGTTTAATCAATCTAGTCTATCGCTCAAAGTAAACTACCCCTTAGTCTATTGTAGGATGGAATCCAACAAAGTTTTTAGTTGTCTATTGATAGCCTACCATATTATGAGATAATGTGCTTATGACTAAGTAATTTTGAGTGGATTGGGTTGATTCTCGATTGGTGAATGCTAGTGAGATGAAGCTTACTTGAGCTGCATTTACTGTTAGCTTATGCTTACTGGCCGTCCATGCTATCATGTCGTGTTCATTTGAATGGTATTATGGTTAGTTCCTAAGAAAAATGTTGGGATAGACTTGTGCTGTCGAAACACATAAGTTCAATCCTACATTGCTTCTGTTGCGTGTGTATGACTGTCTTCTGAGAGTGTTGTTATTTTGTTGTGCATGTGAATGTTTTCTTTTCCTTGGTTTTTTAATTGCACAAAGGTTGTATTGCTTTCAAGAAAGTTGAAAGTTGCTTTATTTTGTATCAGACAGCATTATTGGTCCAGAAAAACTCACAGGCCACCCAAGCATTGGCTGCAGAAGGCGACATTTTGGAGAAGGAGCTCAGTGAAATTCAGAAGGTTCTACTTTCTATGCAGGTATATATATGATTTTATTGAATTATAAACTTGTATTGGAAAATTATGTTCAAGAGCATTAAAACTAGAGTGTTAAACCTTTGTCATTACCTGCTGAAACATTCCATACAGCAAAATGCGAAAAATAATATCCTCTCTTCTTTTTCTGTCTCTTTTTAGCTCTCATTATCAGTGGAAAAGACAACACTTCCTCCCACTACGTTCTCTGAATTTCACTTGGGTTCATTATATTTATATTTTGTGAAGGAAATGGTTCTTTCGCTGTTGGTAATTCTGCTTGAATTGTGTGACTTTGTCAAAAATCAAATCCCTCCTCCAGTTGCAATCCCGGAAGGGAGAACATCTATGCTATGCCTTTTAGTATTGATTTCCAATTATGGGGGTTTACTTGTAATGGTTGAGTATGTTTTTATCCTTGTTACTCGGAGTTCTCCAATCCCACCCTATTATTGAGATATGAATTAAGCAAAATTAGCTCAAATGATGGATTATCAAGGGCCTTGGGATATTCCAAAGTCCCAGTCCATCTAAATAAACAATGGATTAGCCTATACTATTTTTATCTAGGCTAGGAGGCTGCAAAAGTAAATACCCCATTAATAAGCTGTTAAATTTAGACGCCTTGTCTAATTTTCTTGACATTTCTATGAAGAAATGTAATAGCAAAGAACTGCTTCTTGTAGCAACTTGCACCATTTGAACAGCATATTTTTTCCATTTTTGGATGATAAATTATCCCAAATTTTGTGGGAATAGATTGTTTAGCCATAGTATATGGTCTGAATCTTAGTGTTTGAGTCCTCGTGTAGGAGCAACAGCAGAAACAGCTCGAGCTCATTCTTGCAATTGGGAATGCTGGGAAGTTGTGGGATGGCACCAGACGCGTCAAAAGCCAAGATCGGAAAGCACCTGAGGCCCAAATCAAAACAATGGCGTGGCAGAAAGAGGGCAACAACGATAGACCGTAGGTTTCTGGCAGAAACACTCGGACTTCATCCTCAACCTTGCGGAGAGCACCCAGGATTCCGGCCAACTTGATCCGTGTTTTAAGTTAGCTGTAAAAGCACACCAAATTGTTGCAAGAAGAAAGATGTTCCGAGGGTGATTTGTATCTTTTTTCTCAAGATGATTTTACTGTACTTTCGTATTATAAATCACTTCATGATGTGCCAATGTAACCACAGTAATTGCTATTGGGAAATTCCACTCGAATTTTGTAAGATATACTAATACTAGCATGAAATAATATGAGTTGGATTTTTACCCTCTACATCATACCTAAAAACGATCTGTATGGACATGGCATGGCCTGCTACTAAGATGTTATAGTTGAAACTTGAAAGTGTGTTCTAACTCTGAAATTTGACCTAAATTCCTTAAATTTTATGTTTACATTTAGAATTGCGATTAGCGACTATGGTGCCTCAAATTATGAATTTTAGGCAAAACGATGCATCTATCTAGCTAGTTCATTTTCCCGAATATTAAATTCTTAATTAGATTTTCATTAACTTTTAAGCTGTACAAGAATTATTGCTTTACAAAACCGATGAAATTTCTTCGTTTACCTCACATGATTAATATTAGTATTATCTTACCATAGACTTGATTAACATAATAGGAAAATTCTAAAAAGAAAAAAGAAAAGAAGAGAGCAAAGAGTTCAGTCTTCTTTTTTAAGGGAAGCAAAGAGTTCTTTCAGTTCATCGACATTGCTCTCTCTCTCTCTCTCTCTCTCTCTGACTGTTAAATGGAAGGGCTAGAGAAGCTGGAGCAAGTGCAGAGGAATATCCAATTGCTTCATTCAGTTGGAGTTTCCGATGCCAACCCTGAAGCCGAACGCTTCCTCGCCGATTTCACCTCTTTTCTGGTAATCAGCTTTTCACTTTTTACATCTTACTGTAAGATGATGGTGATAGGTGCTCTTGATTTTTTAATTTTCTTTGTTTGCTGTTTCAAATGCTTACAGCATGTTTCAGTTTCGAGCCTCAGTTATATTTCGTTATTATTTCCTCTCTCATTTGATTTCGTGGTGCGCTACGCTGAAGATGCAGAACCGTGGAGAGCTTGAGGTCTCATCGAAATGCCAATTGATTACTAAACACATGCCAAAGGTTTGAAAAGCTGTTAGTCACTCTGCTTTCTGTCTTTTGTAATTATAGTCTGCTAGAATGTATCCGATCTCTCTTTCTGTGTCTCTCTCCAGATAGTGGATTTATTAATGTCGGACACAATTCAAGGCTATAGGAAAGGTACTTGTAACAGAGCTATCAAGGTCTTATGAATTATAGGCTACTGTATTGTATCCAGATAGAATCGATGCATTCTGCTTTTCATGTTAATTGTGTCTTTCTTGTGAAAGATGTTTTTACTCAAGAAGTAATAAGTAGAGCAGATAAAAATTCTAATTGTGATAAATTTGCAGGTTGCAGCCAGATTGAAAATGCTTTACAACTTCCTTGTGATGACAAAACAAATCTGGATCCTTTGCCGAGCCTCCCTTATGATGTCTCTGTAATTGGGATAGATGCAATGATACGCTCTAATTCAACTCTTGAGGATTTTGTAAGAATTCTTGTGGATGACTGGAAATTATTATGGGAACCATATTTTTGTATCTGTTTTTTGGTGTTTCATTTTAGTCATGAACTTAAAAACCAATGTTGAACAAGAATTATTTTTCGACTTTTCTATGAGTCTTATCATCAGTAATGCTGATATATTTCTGATTGAAATCAACAGTGCAGATCATATTTTGTGTTTCACAAAATGGATGTGAACCAGCCGCAATCAATTTTCAAGAACCTACCTATGCTTTCGTTCACAGAAAGTTATATTTATCAGGTATGTTGTCTTAGAAGGTTGTTATTTTTGCAGCTTTAATGTAATTTGTGCTTATTGATAAGAATAAGTAAATAGTTGCATATGTTGTGGTTGTGGATTCACAGTTATATGGTCGATTTTGTGCCATCATGATCAGGGGTTAGGAAAGTCAAACAGATCCATTTTACAAAAGATATTCTACATTTACTATTTCATTGATTTTTTAATTTTGCTTTGTTGCTAAATTGCATACTTGATTAGATAGATAATTTAACTATTCAGATCTTAATTTATTTGTTTGCCCTTATTTCACTTGGTTCTGGTTTAGTTGGATGGCTTAAATGAGAAACTCCTACAGTTCCCAAAGGGCGAAGTTCCAACTTCTAGTGAAGGCTTTAAGGTAATAGTAATCCTTACCAATACTTTTTTCACTACAAAAGCAATATCTGTTTGATTGTGTTAATCTTGACCAAAGTTCAGGACGATGGGCCAAATTCGTGTGCTAATTTTGTACAAGTGTTCAAAAAGAATCCATTCAGACCACTCTGTAGTGTACTAGAACTCTATGGGCTTCTGACAGAAAGGTTCAGCAATTTTATTCATAATATTTTCACTTCTCCTTCTGTATAACAGGAAATTTGATTGTTGGAAAGTCTCTAAAATACTACTGTGATTTGTGATACTTAGGATTAAAGAAGAGTTGAGATATGGTGAAGAATATTGGCATTTGGAAAGAAAGCTTTGCTGTGCACTGGCAATAAACAAGGAGGTTCATAGTTATATCTTATGCCTGAAAAGTACTTGCATTTGCTGCATGACAATTACTAAGTAATCTCTCTTTGTTTGAAATTTTAATGCTTCAATATCTATTTGGAGCACTCATGATTGTCAGTGTAAGCATCTGAACTTCATATTAGAAAATAGTCAGTTAAAGGATTATACTGGCTTCATTTGTTGCTTATTGAACAAAAGTGTCGTTCAACATGCCTTTTCTATATTTAACAAGTTGAGAAAACAAAAATGTCTTAACTCTCCTTTATCAATATGAAATTAATGCCTTACTTCGCTTGTTGTGATCTGCTGTACTTTGCATAGATATCAATTGAGGATGTAACAAGGGCCATCCATCTGAAATCCTTTGATTATCGAGTGCTGAACCTTCTGTTATATCAACTAAGAGGAGAAAAGGTATATTAGGCACCATCAAACATTTCCTTAGCATATTTTGTTATCTTTTTCTTTTTTTTGTATAATTGATTTTTCATTTGGCTCTAAGCTAAACTCTGTATTATTGCATGACATCACATATTTGAACTTTTTGGAATCCATCATGTATCAAGGTGAAGCAAGCTACGAGGAGCCAAAGACAATTTATATGCATATTCTTTGCTGTGTATCTTTCACCAAGTGATTGTTTATGAGTTCTCTTTCCTTTGTGGCGTGATATAGTTCACCGAAATATTTTCTTCGAAGCTTTTTTTAAGGTAAACGAACTGCATATGGAATTCCTCTCAGTCTCAGAGTTGCTTGTTGAAGTATCTGATGATCTGTAAGTGATATCTTTTCGTAAATGCTTATGTTTTGTCTGTCTCAGTAGGAGAAAATGGCCATTAAAACTTTTGCTTACCTGCTCCGAGTGTTATATCTCGTTTCTTCAGCTCTTATGCTCGAGAATCTTACCCCATAGGATTTATGAGAGTTCTTCCATTTTTTTTGTATGTTGGAATAATAAAACCTCATCAAGGGATAACCAAATGATGCAACAGGTTCGATTACGAGGTCAGTCTCTCTTAGCTTTTATATACTTTTTGTTAGGTGGGGGTTGTGTTTGGCAACTAGTTGCTATAGATTATATTCACGTGCTTAGTTTTATATCGTTTATGTTATTGTGTTGGTAGGATGATGTTGCAGAGAATAATTTCAACGTACTTCGCATGTTTGTAAAATGTTATGGGGCATCTGCAGCGCCAATCATGTTGGTAAGTGTGGATATTGACATTTCTTGGACTCAGAAGCAATAAAAGAGAGCAGCATATTGCTGTGATGATTGATTTGCCTCCTAACAATTAAGACTTGAATTGTTTTTGCGTGCTGTTGCAGGCAAAATTCATTTCTGAAGCAGAAGAGAAGTATGATCAATTATTTAGAGCATTAGAGGAAGAAGTGTCAGTGAAGTACCGCGAAAGATGTGAAGAAGCTACAAAAGAAGGTTAGGTCGAAATATAGAGATTCTTATTTATATAAGCATCGGTGTTGATTGAAACTGTGATTGAAATTGTTCAAGGGGGAAAGACATGGGGACCTTCTCTCGGAACATGGCACATTCCACCAGTTATTGAAGATGAAACTGAATTTCGAAGACAAGCCGTTTCATCTAAAGCGACATTAACAGCGGGTTTGAGCTTCTAAAATGGTGCCGACAGGTTCCTAATCTCTGCATTCGAATTTCGAAGCTTGTTAGCCACCGACATGATCTATTTTGTGGAAGAGTATGTCAAGCTGAAAGATTAGGATGATGATTTTATGTCACTTCCTTGAAGAGAGTATGTCAATGCTGAAAGATTTGGATGATGATTTTATGTCACTTTTTCCTTGAAGAGCGCAGAGTTAGTTCGCATATGTGCAATTTTGCTTTGTTTGGTGTCAAAATATATCGGCTTTCAGTTTTAAGAACATGGAACCATGAACTTGGTTGCATGTTTTTTGGTCCATTAAACTTATTTGTGTAATTTTCTTTATTCTTATTATTCAATTATTCAAAGTAATAGTGGAGTATTCAAAACAACATAGGTCATGGTTGCATGTTTTTTGGTCCATTAAACTTATTTGTGTAATTTTCTTTATTCTTATTATTCAAAGTAATAGTGGAGTATTCAAAACAACATAGGTCATCGAATGGATCTCGGAGACCCACAACCAACTGACCAAAGTAGGAAAGTATATTTTTATGAAAAATAATTAGGAATCAAATTTGTGTAGTGTAGTATATACATTCAAGCTTAAGGGAATAGTGTAGTATAATGTGTCATTAATTACATACAGAATTGTCTTAAAAAAATTACACGTAGAAAATGTTATCCAAAGTGCCTCAAACTATTAGCATATACCTAAATAAATATCCTATAAACATTAATAATATCCCAAATAAGACTAAAATTTTCATTTTTTTTCGTCATAATCAAATTACGATCCATTATTAGCTTCGCTGATGAAACCGTTATATCTTTATTCTTTTTTTAATCATAATTAAACTCTTGATTTTTCAGGTTATGCCTAATGCAGTAGGTAAATGGTCAACGAAATGAATGGTTGAGATCAGTTAGCATGTTTAAAATGTTGCTGCAGACGACCACAATGTGATCTAGAACTAGAATGCTCTCTCTCACTCTCTCAATAGTTACCTGAAATGAGCAAGCACATCTTATTCCCCTTATTGCAAATGATTCATGCGTTAGGCATTAGAAACTTGCACATAATAGCACTTACACTCCTTTCATACACACCCAAATTCATTACACATTTTATAACCTAGCACACCTCCAACAACCTCACATCTATTATCACAGCCACACACACACACAACAATCACCTTCACCACAAATCCATACCTCTACTCAAGGCGACTGAGGCCAATCATACCCTGCATCGACCGCGTCCACATCATCGTAGAACCACATCTCCACGTTATCCATCGGGTTCCCGTCCCCCCACAAGTTATCCAGCATGTCTGGATAGTCCCCGTCGTCGTCGTCGTCATCATCATCATCATCATCCTCCCCGTCGTCACCCGCAACAAAGTCCCATGCTAGGTAGCCCGACGACCCCGAGTAGTCCGAGCAGTTATCCCATCCGTTCATATCGTAGCAATCCACGACGAGGGGCCCGACCACCTTCAACTTTGGAAACATCTTCACGAACTTCTCGTCCAAGTTCACGTTCCAGCACCCACGAACGTCCAGAAGTTCAAGGTTCTTGCAGTTCTTGAGAATCTCGACGATACCGGCCGTGTCCACAAGCAAGTAGGCGATCTCGAGGTTCTTGAGGTTAGGCATCGTGGCAGCAATGGCCAGGGCCTCATCATCTTGGGAGAGCTTCTCGATCACCTCTAACGGGTGCATTATCCGCCTCAAGCTACTCAAAAACTTGCAGTTCTTCCCTAACGCCTCAAGCCCTTCAGCTCCAACGCTTATGCAGTAGCTCAAATCAACAAATGTGAGAAAACACAGCATACCGGCAGCCTTCCCCACTATTGCATCGTTGATCTCGCTTCTTGGCAATCTCAAACTTCGTAAGGATCGACCACTTGCAACCAAAATGACACAAATTAAGTAAATAAACGTCAAAAAACTAAATTGAATACCCAAAATCCAATAATTACTTACTGATCTGCTATGAATAAGATGGTTTTGTCCAAGGAGAGGCCGGAAACAGTGAGTTTCCGGAGAGAGCCACAGCTTCTTGCTATCAGCAATCGGAGCATTCTGTCAACAACTTCGGGCTTCCTGTTTCGACTCCATTCCTCAATGTCAATCTCTTGCCAGCAGTAGGGCCCAGTAGCTGCCCGCCCCCACGATTTGCAGACTCTTGGAACTATTGTTAGAACCTCATATAGTGAGAGATTCTTGAATATTAGGCCTAGTGCATCAGGTAGTAATTCATCCCATTTTCTTGAATCTTCACCCTCCTCCATCTACCTATAGATTCTCTTCCTGTGAGTTGCACAGTAGAATATAAGAAAGATTGTACAGAAGATATTATAGAATCAAGACACCATTTGTATTTCTTATTTTTGGGCTTTATCAAGATACCATTTTTATGTGTGTTTTGTAATCAAAGTTTAAACCTATTAGCTGATTGTGATTTCAAGATTCAAGTTTTTCCCTTCAAACAGACTCCAAGAAACCCAACTCAAATAAGGTGGAAAATAGTATATTTGTATCCAATTCTAGACTCGAAAGGCTAAAGTTCACTGCTATTAGGAGCTGATTGTGATGTCTTTCACTTTTCAAGAATCAAATCAATTTAATTGGAATACTTGCTTACATCCAATTCAGAAAATTAAGTATCACAAATGATAAGATAACAATTAAGGGAACACTTCTTGACTCAAAATTAACATTTCAAACTATAAGTTAAAAAACATATAAAATGCAAAGAAACAAACTTCATGGCAAAATCCCAACACAAAGAAGCACCAAAATCCGAACTTGGTTAGGAAAAAAAAGAAAAGATAGAAAAGTGCAGAAAATTAGGTGCAGAAACAGCTAAAATGAGATATGCCCACATCTTCATACATCTAAAATTTGCCGGAAGTGCATAGATCAGCCATAGCAAGGTAGGAAGAAAAAAAGACAGCTAAAATCCAAACACCTAAAACACAGAAAGAAAAAAAAACTATGGCAACCTTATCACACCCAAAAAAAAGAGCAAAGATGCAAAACCGAGAGCACCCAAATTTCAGGGTAGAAAGAGAGAGAGAGAGGGAGGGTTAGCTCATGATAAAAGAAGTAACTTGTAACAGCCAAAAAACGAAGCCGACAGATGGAAATGCAGTGAAAAAAATGTGATCTTTACACTTTAGAGAGTGTCTCATCTAATCAGGGACCCAAAAACAAAAAGGAAAAGAAGAGAGGAAAAGGCAGCAAAGAGAGCTGCAAGAAAATTACCTAAGCTTTTTGTAGTAGTACTCTTGGATCTGTAAACACACACCGGTTTATCCGCCTGAAATGAAGGGTCCTCTTAGAGCTTGCACTCTCTCTCTCTCTCTCGCCTCCTCTCTCTCTCTCTCTCACAGTGGTGAGACAGAGAGAGAAAGAGAGTTTGTGAGTGTGAGTGTGGGAAAGTGAGAAAAGCTACAACACAAGAAAACAAGAAGAGAAGCAAAAAGCAATATCGTATCTTGTGTCTTTGTGTTGTGAATTTACTGATGCAAGAATACATCAAGATTCTTCCTTTTTAGCTCTATTTCACTCTCTCTTCATTCTGAAAAAAAAAACAACCTTCAAAAATTATCAAGTCGAGTCCAATCTTGAGATTTATTTATCGGATATTCCAAGATTTACTAGCTTAATCAATCCCAAGTGAAGTCCTCCCAAGCTAGATATAGTATATGTTAAATATTAATTTATTTATTTTTAAATATAGTATTCTTTTCATCCACCAAAAGTATGGTACCTTAAACATATCGATTAAAAAAATAATTGGTAGATTTTTTTTATTGAATAAAGGGTCCCACTATTCATTACGAATTTACCATGGATAAAATATATGGATATAAAAATATAGTGATTACTAAAAGGCAAATAACCTGTAAATTGCTGAACTTTGTCCAAATTCTCATTTTGCATACCAATTTTAAAATCGACATGTAAATTACCAAACTTTCAATTTTTTCTGATTTTGCAACCAACATTGACTCTGGTGAAATCAATGCTGACGTGTCCGACCGGAATTCCTACGTGTTCGTCGCCGGCCGATAATTAATACCACGTCACATTTAATTAAGGAAAAAATTGATTGTAAAATGCTGAACTTTACCCAAATTCTCATTTTGCATATCAATTTGAATGATTAATGATATAGCTTGAATGATTAATGATATAAATTGATGGATTGATAAATTGATAAAATTTACCATATAGAAATAATAGCATTAAAATTGACGTGTTATTCAATCAATCAACAAGAAAAAAGGATATGTTCACCAATCAATCTCTATAATTTAGCATGCGAATTTGGAAATATATAATTAATTTAGATTGTATTGGCAATTACACATTGTTATTATTTGCAATATATATTAATTTAGATTGTATTGTCAATTACACATTGTTATTTGTAATATAAATAAAGGTGTACTATATTTCAAACATCACTTTTTCTCACGCTGCACCAAATATATAGCAAAAATTTTGTTATAGGCTCTCAGTATTATTGGTTTGATGATTGGATGGGAAGAAATTTTCATGGATTCAATTGGTTCCATCAAAGAAACTAACCATTTTTCAACATTGCGTGCATTACAATTATTTTGTATATCATATTATGAAGTCCCAACTTAGAATAAAGTGCAAACACGAACACGACACGATAATTTTTGTGTCATAATTTTTTTCGTGTCAACACGACACGATAATTATACGATAGCGACACGACACGATTGAAACCTGATAACACATAACACGATAGCAACACGATTAACCATAAAATCCAACAACAAAAACAAC
>JAYJMF010059821.1:0-20129 GCA_036873715.1 Salvia sclarea
CTCTTTACTGTATAGTGGAGTGAGGATAGTTTAGGCTTAGTAAGATACGGCTTGTTGTAAGTCCTATAACTGTACTCCATAGTGAAGAGTTTCTCCTTGGGCTAGGACCCCCAGACGTAGGTGGTTCACCGAACTGGATTACCATATCGTGTGTTCTTTATTTTATACTGTGTGCGTGAGTATCGCTGTTTAGATCGCGTTCCTGTTAATATTCTAAGCGATAGTGTTAAGGGTTTAGCAATTACATTTATTATAGAAGAAGATTATCTATCGTTAAGTGTTAATGAATTATAATAGGTTATAGGTTCATAATAACTGGTTAAACATGGTTTGATTGCTAATTTAAGAGTACTAAGAGATTAATATTTAAAATAATTTGTTTGGAATTATGCTTGGGATTGATATTTGTACTTTCTTAATATTTTTTAACTACGAAAGAATCACTCTTATAACTTTATTTTATTATGATTAATTAGTATATAGTTGATTTATCAAACCGATAGATTAACCAAAGTTTTTTAATTATTTTCTTTTTTGGATATTTTAACTGTTAATAAATCCATAAAAAATCGTAGTTTAATATAAATGACAAAAGTACATTAACCGAAGTGTCCCAGCTTGTCCATAGATATATAGAGTAGCAAGCTGATATTTTCATTGGCTATAAAAGTTGGGAAACAATGAAGCTGCAAAAGGAGGCGCACGTACAACAAAAAGCAATAGCTCCAGTCTGTGGTGAGGATGCTCGTGCCCAGCTGCACTCACACACACAGATCCGATCAAACACGTGCTCCCAAGATCATTAAGAACATCGCCAAGATAGCTGATTTTGGTATGGCGAGGTTGTTTTTGGAAGATGATTGATCCAGGGTGTGTGCGTGATATGGTGAGATGCATTCACATAGCTAGGTTTGTTGTGTGTGCAAGAAAACGAGGCCGACAAGGATAGCGTCAATAGTGGTCATGCTCAGTAGCCTGCAAGATAATATCACGGAGGACTCGAACCCGAGACCTTTGAGCTCCGACATTATCTTCCTACCACTAGACCAACACATGCACACCACTTGCTGGTTTTTGGTTACTCCATTATGCTGCCTATCTTGATGTTGCTCCATTCTCCATATTCATTCAAATATTCAATGATAATATTGCAGTGGTCCACTTATATTTAAAAAGGGGAACAGAATCATTATAAACATACAAATGAGTAGGGTGTAAATGGTGTAAATGAATAGAACTACTCGCAAGCTATTCGAGACTCGACTTGAAAATAGCTTCTTCAGAGCTTGACTCCATAGTAATCAAGCAGAGCTTGAGCCTGATCTCGAGGCTGATAATTTTATCTAGCAGTGCTCGAGCCTAGTGATGCTCGACTCGTTTGGCTTGCGAACATGTTCGAATCCGTTTGTTCGTGTGATCACATTCGCAAGCTTGTTATTTAAGCATGTTCACGAATCGATAATCGGGATATATAATCGAGCATGTTCACAAACCATTGATCGAGCCTTACATGCAAAAAATAATAATTTGTTAAAGATAGGGAATCAAACTGTTGACCTCGTGAACGAGCTCATTTTTTGAACATTTATACTAAGTTATTTGTTGGGAAAATTACATTTTGTGTCTCATGGTTTTAGCGTTTTTTCGAAAATGTCTCAACCTAAAAGTAATTACAAAAAAATACTCGCCGTATTAGAAATCCTACAAAAATGTCCCAATTTTTTTTTTAGTTTAATAGGAAGTTATCGTTAATGATTTGGATGTTGTTTGCAGAGGACATTTTAGTTTTCTAAAATGGTGACTTGAAGCACAATCCTTTTCCCTTTTTATAAATTGGGTACGTTTCTTTGTTTCTCTAAGACTTATAAGTTGGAGGCTATAACCATTTTAGTGCCTTTTGATTTCCATTTTTCAAATTTTCTTGGATTGTGTTTTGTTACATGGGCTATAGTGAGAAAATATAAATAAAATCCCCTCGGGTCAAGAAATAATGTTGTATCAAGAAATTATGACAATGACACAAGTATTTTATGCATTTGTTCATTTTAAATTACACACAAACTTTGTAACATTATTACTTCTCATACAATAGAATTATTTAATAATTTTGCTGCACCACTCTTTCTCTCTCTCAATACGAAGAAACCGAATAATTCGTTTTATAATTTTTTATTTTTTAATCTATATAAACAATTAAACATTAAGTGAGTATAATTCAAATTTTGTATCTACTTTTCTAAGTTAAAAATAAGTATAATTATTTAATATTTGGCCACATAATTAATCATTGATATAGCCCCAAAAATAACCACCTTTTAAACAATTTGAATTTCTTATAAAATTTACAAATTTTGTACATAAACATAAGGTTTTTCAACTGATGAATTTATTTTGATTTCAATTGAGGCTATAAAGATCACACACTAAATTTTATGATAGCCCAAAAAGCCCATCATTATAAAATTAAATTTGGCCCAAAATATTTCAAATAGATTAAATAAAAATAATAATAAAAAAATAAAAAACAAACCTAAACCTGAACATTACCCCCACCAGAACGCCGTGTCCATTCTTCGCCGCCGCCAAACCATAATTTCCGACCACCTCTAAAAGCAGATCCACCGCCTCGGCCTCTCTTTCATCTCATTCTAATTCCAAAGAATGTTGAATCTCTTTCTCTAATTTATTCTCAAAATTCAGCCGAAAATCACCACTATTATCGCCTTTTCTTCATTGTTCTCGTTCGACCGACTGAACCACCATCAACAAAATTGGCACCATTGTTGCCGTCAGAAGGTTAGCTCCTCTCAGCCTCAACTCAGCAAGGTCAACTTCTTGTTAACCAATTTTCCATTTTCTTCTTCTTCCCATCCTAGTCGACTATTTGTTGGGTTTTTGTAATGAAATCTCATTTTTCTTCAATTGGAATTTATGGGAATTGTAATTCAAATTGTTTGATTTGCTCATTCCGATGTTAAGTGAGCATGTATTTATAGGATAAAATAGTTTCTTCGAAGCCCAAATTTTAAGCGCAATGTTTTATTTTATGTGTATAGTGTATTAGTTTTTAATATTGTCAGATTTTACTTCTTCCTTGAATCTTTAAGTTCAATGAGATTGTTTAATTCAGTAGTTTAATCTTTTCCATTTTGATTTTAGAATACTGAAATCCAGTTTTCGGATTCGTAACAACATATAAAATTCGAGACTTTGTAATGGCAGCAATGATTAGAGCGAGAGATGGTACGACAATGGTGGCTCGATCAGTTCGTCTCCTTCGCACAATGCTGCCGCCGCTGGACTGCGGTGGCGCGCCCATCGGGCAGCGTTGTGCCTCCACCAAAGCCGGCAAGCCTTCGACGCGGCTCGTGGAGGTTCAGCGGCTCTTGTATCAGGCAGAGGAGCGCTACAAGCCTTCCGGAGGCGTCGAGCCTATCCCTAGAGTAACGCTGGGTAATTATTAATCTCTGGTTAGGGATGTAGTTGTGAGTTTGAATACCTTTTCGGGGATATATGTTGCTGATCAGTTTACAATTCGATGATTCAGCTTTCGGAGGTTAAATGTGTATGTTATAGTGGGTGTTTGATGTTAATGAATTGTGTATGTGATATTGCTATAGATTTGAAGTTGCATCTGTAGTAGTTGGAAATTAAATTTAGTGTTTATTAAGTATTAACTAATACCAGTAGGCTACTGCTAATGGTCATAAGATTGCACTGTGTGCTCTGAATGATAGTATTGATTTGGCAGAAGCAAGTTAAGACTACTTTGAGAAATAAGGCTTTATGAGAATAATGGTGCACAATCAAGCTCATAGGTCATAGGAGTTTGGTTTAATGATAAATGCCATCGTTTTCGCACATTAGGTTGTATTAACCACTAAATAGATTCTTCCCATACTCCAAATAAAATTTGTAATGCTCATTGTGGTTTTCACTAAAAAAAAGCATTGTTTGGAGAAGCCAATATGACTTAGTTGAGACACTACGTATGCCACTTAGTATATGTTCCCTCAGCAAATTTCTGTATGTAGGATTCAGCAACCATAGAATGATTAGAAGCGTGTTCAATTTCCCTTCCAACTTAGTGTTCTGTCACTCATGCTCAATATCAAAGTTGCTGCCCTAAGCCCTTTTGGAAAAAAAAAAAAAGTTGCTGCCCTGTGAACTGAATATATTCAGTTGTGGACAATGCACCTTCCTTCATTGACATCAATGGTTGTCATTACTTTGTTTTTGCTACCTACTACAATTAGTTATCAATTAAAATATCATCCACATGCTATCGATCAACTAAGCTATTTAGTTTAAAAATGTCCAAGCATATTTTACATGCTATTGTATTTCATTATAGTTTTCCTCTCTTCTTTTTCATTTGTTTATAGTATACCACCTTAAGCCTCGATAGAGCCTATGAGTGATGTTAGATAACTATATTAGTCAGGATAGCTTATGAGATCCAATGCAAATGCTCCAGAAAGAATAAGTTCTGCTTTGTATTGTGTTGATGTTACTTGTTTATGGAAATTTTATCATATTGTTTTGAGCTAAATAGCTAATAATATTTGAAGTATCCTATGTCAACATATTTCTATCTGTTGATAATATGTTATGATTACTCTTTGACTCTTGAGCTCTATTACATTGTGACAGTTGATCCTGCAAAATGATTATCCTTTGAACACTTCTTACTTGCATGCTTTTGTTGAAGTTTAGCGCAAGTTCTTGAACAAACAGATCTGATAAATGGAAAACAACAATCTAAACAAGGTCCTCAGGCACAATCTCCTGTGCCTTGCAAATCCAGAACCAAAATCGTAACTCTATAAAGAGAAAAGAAATATGCTCTATTAGTATTTGTATCTTTCTTTGATGTTGTTGTTGTTGTTGTTGTTGTTGTTTGGGATAGAAAGAAGGTGTTTAGAAAGTGTTTTACTACCTAGTTGTCACTCTACCAGTCTAATTTTCTTTTCCTTCTTAATTTTCTGAAAACTTTTAGCTGATTGTCTTTTCCTTCTTAATTTTTTGAATTCTTAGACTTTTAGCTGAGACTGCTTGTGCAACTGAAAGTTTTTTTTTCTAACATATGCATGAATATAATGAGGTTTGATAATTTGCATTTTGCCAGATCATGTTAAAATAACCTATGCAAACAGTAGTGGGTCAGGAGGGCAAAATTTCAACAAAGGTGCGTTAATTCATTTTCTATGCAACAATTACATCTTTTTCATCAGTGGTAAACAATATGCTTATATGCACTTATTGTATTCTCTTCATCAGCTGTAAACACCAAGGTGGACATGCGGTTTAATGTGAAAAATGCACTATGGTTGGATGAAAAAGTGAGAGATAGGATCATGCAAATGGTGAGTATTATTTTTTTTTCTCCTTTTCTCTGGGCTTTTAATTTATTGTTTCTATTCATCGGAGGTGGTTATTGACAACACTGTCTTTAGTCATCAGACTAAAATTATATGATGGAATTAAAACCTTGACAAGGAACAAATGGATGTCATTGGAATAACTTCTTTAATGCGGAAAGTGGAACAGGTTGCAGTTTGTGTGAAGGGGCATGTGTCTAACTATGTACTCCCTCCGTCCCATTCATAATGTCCCACTTTCCTCTTTTGGTTGTCCCATTCATAATGTCTCATTCCCTTTTTGGCAAAGAAAATACACATATAAAGGATGTGGACCCCATGTGGGCCACACCTCCTTACACTCATCAATTTCCCTCCTTAATCTCTGTGCCCAAAAGTAATGGGACATTATGAATGGGACGGAGGGAGTATATGATAAGAACAAGATGTTCTATGATATTAAATGATATCCTGATTTTAGTGATTCCTAACAAGAGAAGTATTGAGTTGGCTGATAAGTATGTCTTCTCTTTGCTTGTTTAATTGAATTCACGTTTCCACTGTATTCTTTGATTAGCTGCCATGACTTGCCCCATCCTTTCTGCATCTTCATGTTATGTAACATTATCGCATTGTTTTCCATTCTATTACCATCTCAAAGTTTTCTTCAATTAATTATTTATTCTTCCACCATCAGCTGTTACTTTCGACTATAGGTTTTGTGATTCATTATCCTCATTTGAAGAACAAGTGTGCTATGCCTATTTGTCTTTAGTTCACCTTACAGAAGCTGCAATACTCTCCACTGCCTAGTGTGCCATATTAATTGCAAACTTGCAACAAGAAAAAGTTGACCCTTAAAATCAACTTTGCCTTGCCGCTTGACTACAAAAACTGGGGCATCTTGCCCTTTTGGCTAATGAGTTTCACTCCATCAGTCACAAATAGGGCTACATTACCTTGTTTTCAAGATTCGAGAGGTCTAAACGAACCAGATGGTCTGTAATAATTTTAAATCTAGAAAAAAATTATTTTCTAGCTTTGAGTTCTAGATTTCCTTTTTAAGTGTTGATGGTTCCAATGTACATAGACACATACTTTAACACTAGTAAATAAATATTGTAAAATTTTAAACTTCTAGCAGTAATAATATTATACTCCCCCCGTCCCCAAAATAGTCATCCATTTGGGGACGGCATGGGTTATAAGAAAAATAGTGATGTAAATAGATGAGTGTTATGTAAGTGGAATGTGGGCCCGACTTTTTGAGAGAGATGTATATTAAAAAATGATCATTAATTGTTAGTTTTAAAAAGTTAGGTGGTTCCAGTAGTGGCATATGAATGTGTAATAAGTGGAATATTTGATGATGAAATTTAAGTGAGTTGTATGGGGTCTTCTTCCAAAAATGAAAAAAAGTGAAAGGAATAAGTATTTGGTGGACGGACCAAAAAGGAAATTTGGATAAGTATTTGGGGTTGGAGGTAGTATATTATTCCTTTTTGAAAGAACAAAGAAAAGTTATATATTTGTTTTTAGGCTTTAGAGTTGAAGAAATTGATATTGTGTTTCGTATCTGTGGTCCTGTGTGCATATCTTACATTTGCAGTTTCAAGTTTATCTCATAAATCTTAGGGGTATCTTAGCCATCGTTGACTATAGTTTCAAAGCCTGTACTTGAGATCTAGCAGCATGGATTTTTAAAATTGCTTGTGATGAAACTCTCCATATGCTATTGTTGTTTAAATCTTTCTGGGTCACAGTATCTTTGTACCCTAATTTAATGTCATTGGCAGGAGAAGCACCGGATCAACAAAGATGGGGAGATTATAATTTCTTCAAAGAAGAGTAAAGCTCAAAAGTGAATATCTGCGACCACTTTAGAATGCCTTATCTGTTTTGAGTGATGCTAGGGCAATTGTTCATGTTTTGCTTGTGTTGTAGGAGTAACGCAGAAGATGCTATTGCAAAACTACAGGTATTCGGTTACCAAAAGAAGAAATTACAGGTACCTGTCTATTCAAGAAACCACTCTCTAAGGAATGCTGGAGCTAGCATCTGATGTTAAATATTGCTTTATGAGCTAAATTGTTTAAATATATGATTGTTTATGCATGAATGATAGGCAATCATTGATGCTGCTTCATATGCCCCAGCACCTCCTTCAGAAGAGACACTAGAAAAAATTGCCGAGTTGTAAGAAACTCACCTCGCCTCTCTCTCTCTTTCTCTCATGGATGAAATATGATATTATGATATTTAAACATTTCTGGGGGATTTTGGGATGCTTTCATTTCATTGGTCTTCTTTCGTTGCTTAGCGCTTCCATTACCTTGTGTTTAATAATTCATAATGGTTAAATAATGAGCCGAAGATATGGATTGACTTCCGGTTTTTTGCTTCATAGGTCCGCTCTTGCAGAGAAAAAACGACTGGAGAAGAAGAAAGCCCAATCGCGAAAGAAACTGCTGTAAAGAAGCCTAGATGGCAGAGACTAACCTGTGGAGACAGGAAGCATAGTTGTATTGATCCTAAAACTCAGAGCTTCAATAATTATGACATATTTCTTTCATGATTTTTCTGTTGTTTTTCTACTGAAGCTCAGCAAATAATTAGTGAAAATTAGTTCATGAACTCTATCAGCTCGTGAACTTGGTGAAGTTAGATATGTATTCTTCGGTTTTGTAGGATAAAGGTTGAACGTTGAGCAATTGTTGATCTATGGAATACTACATTTACAGTTTATCTATACACTAGACAAGTTTCCACTTATACATGCGAGAAGAAACAAATAACTATACATTCAAAGTTCAAAGTCCAAATGTGTGTTTGCTTTGAGTATTTCAAAGTCAAGATGATCAAATAAGTTTGGAAGTAAGCAATTCATTATCGATCGATCAAAGTAAATGAAGAACTAGCTTTAATTATTTTTATGCTTTCTCCTAATTTAGAGACCTTATCGCTCCTACAATCAACAACTAGAAAATCTATCCCTTCCAATCCGACCATCGCTTCCTTGACTACGACTACGACTACGACTTCTCCAGCCATATGTTCTGACAGGGCCATGGCATCTACGAACTCTGCCCTCGACTCTTCATCAGCCACTACACAAACATGTCTGCCCCCACTGTCATGAGTCGCAACGGCCAGGTTGATGCTCATGGCTATAACGCCTGCCCTCAAACCCCTCTCTACGACAAGTTTTGCGGTATCAATATAAGCCTTAGATGCTGTTTTCGGAGGCCAACTCAGCTTCATTTTCTTCGTTGAGATGCCTTCATAATTGAAGATGGTATATAAAGCAAAAAGTTTAGAAATTAGGTTTATAAATTATAAATGAGAAGAAATGAGGTTTATATTTTTCTACTACCAACAACCAGAAATAAACTTAGAATGTCTAGTATAACATTAAAAATTGATAGTCTTCCTCAATAAACTTAAAGAATGAGTATCTTACTGAGAAGGACCTTGTTCTCCTATGACCATCCATGAATGATAGATTTGATTAACAAACGGCAATTATTCTCCCTCAAGCACAATATGAATGACTTAATTTACGTTTTCAGGACTTCAAGTCTGTAATTGAGTACAATTCTGCCATGCATCATATTGTGTCACAATTCTATCTTTGTAACTTTATGCCTACAGTTAGTTGTGACACAATACGGTGCAAAACACAATTGTACTCACAGACTTGATGTTCTGACAACGTAAATAAGTCCATCATATTGTGCTTGAGGGAGAATAATTGCATTTTTCTGATCAAAGTTATCCTTCTGGAATTGTCCTAGGATAACATGGTCCTTTTACGTAAAGTACTAATTCTTTAGGTCCTTGGCAACGGAGAAATATTAAAGCTTTCGACTTCTGACGGAGCTACTTGAAGATTCTGCAATATCAAGGGCCCAAGTCAAATAATTTCCACCATGAAGAACAAGTTCAACAAATTCACACATATTTCAATTCCACATTAATAAATTTAAGTGTTTAATGTAATGAAATCCATGGATTTAAATACAATATATAGTTAAAAGACATAAAAGCTACAAAACTCATACGAATTCAATCCAAATTCAAGATTCAAGGAAATAAACTATAAAAAATGGATAATAGGGTAATACAGCAAGATATTTTCAAATAACTCGAATATCTTTAAAAAAGTCAACTAATTCTTAGCCTTAATAACATCCATTAAGATGCAAATACAGTCATAACATTAAGCCATCGTATGTGATAGACAGAATTACCATTAAAGAAAAATTATTGAAGTTTACCCAGGCATGTCAAATTGAATTCCTAAAGCTAATCCAGAAGGCCAAACTTAGTGAAAAATAATTTCGACAGACACAATTCATATGCTAATATACGGTGACTCAATTTATTTTATAAGATTGATGGACATAATTTGATTAAATATTTCAAACAATCAAAACTTAAGAAACTATATGATAACAACGCATTTTCCAGTGGCCCTATATAAGTTTAACTAAAACGTTAGGAGTTATATATATTAATTAGGATAAAATAAGGAAATCAGTCAAGTACTCAAGTGAGGGAGCAAGGTTTTTAATTATAAAATCAAAATATGAAGGATAATGTTTAAATAAATTTCGATTGCAGTACACCAATTTGAGTTGCGTTGTGATTATGGGATAAAACATAGCCATTCATCTGGTATGAAACATAGCCATAAATTTATATGGATTTGAGATTTGAATAACTCACCTCATTAGTGTAGCCGGTGACTGTGAGAGAGAATGGAGCTAAGGTTTTGGAAATCTGGTATATATGAGGAATGACAGAGAAAATATTATTGGTTTATATATATATACAAGGAAGAAACCTTCTAAACGAGTTCTATGAAGTCCAAACTATTTAAATTAAGTAGATCAACTCTAATTGTAAACAAAATAATAATTAAATTGGTGTGTGTGTTGGCTTAGTGGTAGGAGGTTAATGCCCGAGACCTTTGGTCTCGGGTTCGAGTCCTCCGTGACGCGGCCATTTAAAAATTTCTGCATTTATTTATCAAAAAAAAATTAAAAAAAAATAAATAATTAAATTGTGTGTGTTGGCCTAGTGGTAGGAGGTTAATGCCCAAGTCCTCCGTGACGCGGCCTTTAAATTTGTATATTAATTTATCAATAATAATAATAATAATTAAATTAATAAGCACAATCTATTTGTTATGTGGGACGTCAAATATTTAAAAAATCCAAAAAAAATAAAAATGAAAGTGGTACATGAAATGGTACACCAAATATGGTACATTGAATCTCATCCCGCCGGTACTAGCTACTTGTTCGAGAGCTTCACCTCATAACATAATTTTTATTCATTACTTTCCAATTAATATTAGTCGAATTAAAATTATGTGATTAAATAATAAAAATTAGTTTGATTATTTCAAAATTATGGTATATCTAAATTTATTGAGTTCTATGTTTCTATTATAAATACTTCATTTGACAACGAAATCTTGATCCCTTTTGCTATTTTGGTCCGCCAATAAAATCGTGACTCGATGCCTTTTTTATAAGTGAACTCACTATATTCATCTAATTTATTTATACTCAAATCATTATTAGGACCACACTTTTAACACTTTATTTATAAATAATTAATTTAAAAGTACCATACAAGTGGCCCCATCTCCACTAGCAATACCTTCAACAAAATTATTAAAAATGGTGCTAATTTTAAAAGGGTCAAGATCTCCTAGACCGAAGGAGTTCTAATTACTTCTAATAAAATAGTAAAATAATAATGAGACGTCGTGGAACCTAAAAGAATTATAAAATAATGGATCCCATTTGAAGAAATATAGAATCAAAGTTGTGCAAAAACTAGATAGTTATCAACATCCACCATATGCATAAACATATGCCTAAGTAAGTTTGAAGGCACACACTCCTGATAAATCGGTGCTAATGAATTCCAATTGGAGACTTTTTTTTTAATCTATTAAAAATAGGAAATAAATTAATCCTATGATTATGATGTAATCAACAATAGTTGAATTTACTAATTAAGAACGGATAAACACTGTGCATTCGATTGCACACAAGTTTCTGAAAGGTCACAATGTGCGTGTGTGACTTTGAAACATGGGTGAGCACGGTCCGATTAACCGCCCATTTATTTATATAAAAAAATTGATCATACGATTTTTTATTGGTACTGTTAACCGCATAAAAATATAAAAGTAAAGATCATTAACAGTGGCGGACCTACGTTAGGGCTGGGGTTGGCTAAAGCCCACCCCGAATTTTTTTCTTTTCTTTTTGTACTTAGTAATCTAATTTTTTTTCGAAATTAAGGGGCTCAGCCCATCCTCCTACGATAAAGATAAGGTGCAAGGAAGAGTGTGAAGTTAGAAGTTGATTAAGTTGTAGTCGTAATCTGTAATGGCAATTTTGCAGAGCTTTAATGGTGAAAATTAAACAAGGAAGAAGAAGTTTAGCTAAAGTGAGAGAAAGAAACAATTAAATAATACAAGTATGTGCTATTTAAAAAATTAGTATAGTGGTAATAGACTAATAGGTGTAGGATTAGGGGGTGGGGGGAGGGAGAATCTTAGGAGCCTTGTCCGAACACTACCATCAATTATCAATAGTTTAAGAAAAATACGTTTAATTTTACAAACTTTTATAAATTTATACATTTATCTCTCCCAGGTCTAAATTTAGTTGCAGTTCTTTTTTCATAAGAAATTTTAATATTTTACTAGCTTCGTTTATATTAATAAAATAAATTTAAAGGATAAATTAATACGATGTCACATTTAATCATATATGAGCCGAAAATTGGGGCTCTAAGAAGGCGTAGAGGCTAGAAAGCGCAAGTTGAAGCGAGAATGTCAAAAATGATTAAATTTAGAATATTGATTATTTTAAAGGATAAACGACGTCATTTCATTAAGTAAATGTGATGTCGTATTAATTGTCTGCCAACATTGAACACATAGAAATTCTAGAGAGACGTGTCAGCATTGGTTTCATCGGTAGTCAACATTGGTTGCAAAATGAGAATAAATTGAAAGTTTAGCAATTTACACGCAGATTTTCAAGTTGGTATGCAAAATGAGAATTCGGGCAATGTTTAGCAATTTACAGGCTATTTTCCCTATTTATAAAAATATCATGTAAAATTTTAGCTTTTCAATATATTTTTCAGAATACAAAATATGGGCTCAAAAAATTTGGCCCGGGGGCTACCGCCCCGAACCCCCTTATATGTTTGACCCTACTTGAACCCAGGGCCGGTTCTGGGCCTAGGCGGGGAGTGCAACCGCCTAGGGCCCAGAAATATTAGGGGCCCAATTTTTTTAATACAATGCATTATATATGTGTGTAAAATAATTTATAGCCCATTTAAAATTATTTTAACTTGTAGGCCTAATTAAAAGAAACCCACATAAAACCTATCTCATCAAATAGAACAATTTTTTAACAGTATCAAATCTTTAATCGGCTGAATTATAAATGATTTCGCATTTGGAAATGCTCAAAGAAATCATTTATTATGATATTGTATTGTCTATATTGTGTTGTAGGTGCAAGTTAGAAAATATAAATTTAGAAAAGATTATTCATCTAAGTTTTACATATCATTGAAGGGGCCCTGAATTTTTTGTTTCGCCAAGGGCCCATAAAATGTCAGGAACGGGGCTGTCGCAGCCCTTCCCCTTCCCTCCTCCCTCCACTACCTATATGGCGTCTCCCTCTCGCCGCCCCTTTCTGTTCCTCCCTCGTCTTTAAAAAGCACATTTCGCTCTACACGCCGCCTTCGCCTCAACTTTCCCTCCGTGCCGCCGCCGCCTTTGTGTTCCTCGTCAACCTTTCTTCTCCTAGTTCCTTCTGCGCCTTCTTCTTCTTTGGATTGATTTTCGATCAAACTTCTTGGAGTAGTTGTAGCTGGAGCAATTGAATTTTTGGAAGCACATGAAACGGTGGACATGGTAAATTCAAAATTGCATCTCAGATGCAAAAATGTAATTTTATATTTTGGCTATGCAACATGTTTCCGATTTTGGCAATTAATTTTTTTATTTTTCGTTGATTTTTTGATCCAATATTGAAAATGTAAGATGAGGTAGTTAATTAGGGTTACAAAATTGATTTTGGATCAATCTTGAAATTTTAGATTGAATTGGGGATTTTTTTTCTTTCGTTTGGTGTTGAAAAAAGAATACGTTGGATTATTGAAGATTGCCTATAATTGAAGAGTATTTTGAGATTTATTTTATAATTTATAGGGACAAAAATGTAATTTTACATGAAAATTTAAGAAACTCATGATTTTATATTTTTCTACTAAATAACAAGATAACATTCTTGTTTTATTTTATTTTTAATTTATCCCAACAAAATCTAACTAAGTTATCAAACGAAACTTTAATTTATACAAAATGAGGTCATGAGAGATTTATTTACGCTTGGAGTGAGGGAGTAGATATTGAAGCAAAGTGGTGTGCAATACTATTTAATTAAATTTAATGATTAATTATAAATCTTAGGTATGACGTGTTAGTGCAAAATGGTGGATATGTTATGTATGCGTGTGCGCGGCGCGTGAGATTTGATAAATGGAGAGGCTGAGGGGCCCTTTCCTCGAAGTCTTCACCAATCTTGCGCTGTCGGTGTTTGTATAAATAAATTACTTAAATAAATTCCCCATCAGCTCCTAATTCATTTCTTCCACTACTTTTTTCGCCCTTCCTTTAAACTACAGCCAAAAACCCCCAATCCGGTCAACTCCTCCGGCGCCGCTCTATCCTCCGTCGGAAGGACTATTCCCCCCACCTCTCGCTCGACCTTCCGCCACCAATCATGAATCCCGAGTAGTAAGTTTCCTTTCCCGATTTGTTTTGCCTCGGATTTGATAGATCCACCAGGGTTTCCGTTCGGAATTCTGTTTGATTTTATGCTTTTCAAGTCATGATTGTAGATCCGTGAAATTCCTGTGTTTTCTATGCTTGGATTTTGGCGTATTTGTGGATAGATCTTTTCTCTCGAGCTGATTATATTTGTATGTGATTTTTTGCTCTGATCGGAGATCCTCTCGATTGTTTCTTTTGGCGAAGCTTTTGTTTAACGCGCCTGGTTGATGCTGTGATTGCAATTTCATCTTTTGCTTGGAATCCTTCTAGATTTCGGTAGTTTGTATGGTTATTAACTTTGTTTATTGTGATTGTTACAAAATTGGGAGGTTTAGAACGTTATGTATGGTAAGGAACCTGAAGCCTCTAGGCTGTAGATTCGTTATTTGATTGTGGCATATAATTTTATTTGATTCTTACAAACTGCTCATCTCCTTTTATTATCCGACTTGAAATATTCATATAATTCTAACATGATGTCGAGAGATGATGACTGTCATGTTCTCAGGTAGCGGTTGGACAATTATAAAATTAAGTAAAACTGATTGCTGAAATTTGGTTTCACTGATTTTTGCCGTTCTGAAGGATTGGTCATCTATTTTTTCCTTGTTTGTGCTTTTCAGTGACTACTTGTTCAAGCTTCTTTTGATTGGAGACTCAGGTGTTGGCAAGTCATGTCTTCTTCTCAGATTTGCTGTAAGTGTTGCTTAGTGTAGTACTTTTAATGTGAATTGCATTGCATGTCGGTTGTATTTGTATTTTTTCCTCGGAAATTTGAGTAGGACCGGGGTCTCATTATCAATAGAAGGTTGTGAGTTATCTTAAAAAGAGTATATCAAGAAAGTATTGTATGTCTGTCTGTCTTTCATGTATTTGTGGTTATGTCACTACACTTTCTAGACTAGTTTTGCATGCTCATCTTTGAACATCATGTCAATCTCTCTTCTCCATATTAAACTAACACTGTTTCAGAAAAAAAGAAGGCATGTGTTGAAGAGAAAAATTACTTTCTATATTTGAAGAAGTTTTCATGTAACTGATTAAAAGTTGTATTCAGTTAACCATCAGTTTCCATTTCTGTAGCAGCTCTATATGTGCTGAAATATTGGAATCCTCTTTATATATCTTATGTTTATGAGTGATCACTCTTTCAAGTGCTCAAACTGTCTTCTATTAAAGTTTCACTTAGATTACAAGTTTACAGCTGCTTGTCCAAAAAAGAAATAATACTCTCATTTTGTTCATCTCTGTCATCTGCTATAGAGGTATTTCATCAATGAAATATTTTGAAACAGTATCTTTTGTGGTTTTAATGCCTTCTCTCTCCCCCTCTCCCCAAGTAAAGAATTGCCCACCTCTGTGTAATAGTAATTTATGTCAAACAGTATACCTGACTTATCTTTATTTAATTTTATGTACGGGTACAGGATGATTCTTACCTGGATAGCTACATCAGCACAATTGGCGTTGACTTTGTAAGGGCTTAGCTTTCTGCATTGTATATTTTATGTGGTTTAGTTACAATTCGAATCACAATAACATATCCCTTTTACAGAAAATTCGTACTGTGGAGCAAGATGGGAAGACTATTAAGCTTCAGATTGTAAGCTCTTCTTGTTTGTGATTCTATATTATTTTGAACACTTGAATTACGGGTGTTTACTTGTGGATAGTCATTCATCATTGTGGATAATTTTGAAACTTCATATGTTTGAGGGCTTGGTTTGGTCTTTTACTCGTTAGTTCTTATGTAGATTAATCTGATGAGGTTTATGCTTTTTAAGGAACAGAACACGTTTCTTATTAACTTTGTACTTGTAGTGTATATGGTCCCTTTTGAAATCAGTAAAATGTAGGACCTATTTATTTGGGAAAACCATTGTTTTTTCTTCGTTGTTGTGAAGTGTTGTTCTTTTTACGATAGAGAGATTATGTTGCGTTGCCTTTAGTGTCCTAGTAAACCAATCTGGTTTGTCGATGGAAGATATTTACAGCTAATTTTTGTATGTGTCTAGTATGAGTAACATATCTTTTAATTGTATGCATATGCTGTAAATTTTTGTTCTTCAATGATTAACTTGATATCCTGGTGTAATTTGTATATGGTTGGATCCTCATTTGAGCTTCATGTACTACTAAATTATTGCGTTTGTTCCTTGTGTATGCACTTCCTCCCAATATGAATGTATGTTGTAAGCAAGCTTCATTTGTATTGTCCACTTATTTTTCTTTTTCTTGCAGTGGGATACTGCTGGGCAAGAACGATTCAGAACTATAACTAGTAGCTACTACCGTGGTGCACATGGAATTATAGTTAGTCTCTTTCTTGATTTACTGCAAATATTCAACTTTGTGTTTTTGAGATTCTAAGACATTTGTAACTTTGAATGTTCTCGCAGATTGTATATGACGTCACTGACCAAGAAAGCTTCAACAACGTGAAGCAATGGTTGAATGAGATTGATCGATATGCAAGTGAGAATGTGAACAAGCTCCTTGTTGGAAACAAGTGTGATCTTGCTGATAACAGGGCTGTGCCTTATGAAACAGCAAAGGTAGGCTTTTTGCAAGTTTGCTCTTGTAATACTGCTTTAGACTGACAAGGCTTTGCTGAAATGATTTCTTTTGTTTGTGAAGGCATTTGCTGATGAAATTGGCATCCCCTTCATGGAGACTAGTGCCAAAAATGCGACTAACGTTGAACAGGCTTTCATGGCTATGTCTGCTGACATTAAGAATAGGTTTGCTTTACCTTGTTTTGTTTTTAGAAGTGCATTTGCTTATAGTATACTTGTCTTTGCGGGCATCATGTTTCCTCTCTCAATCTGTCGTTGAACCATTATTGCATTGATGAATGCAGGATGGCGAGTCAGCCTGCGTCAAACAGTGCAAGGCCACCAACTGTGCAAATTCGTGGACAACCCGTGGCCCAGAAGAGCGGCTGCTGCTCGTCTTAGTGGGCTGCTGTTGATACTCGGTGGGGGTTGGCATTCCAGCTGGGGAAGGCTCACATTTGTGCTGTCTTCTAAGTGTTACACCTTATATTAGTTCTATTCTTTCAAATATATTTGATTGCTAAAGTGGCTGTACAAATTATGACGGACTTGGTTACTCTTACTAGTTTCCGTTTGTTATTTTGTTTTTATTTCCAAGTAGTTCAGTCCACAGGTAGCAGTGTCCTAATGTTTGCAAACATCTGGTCAAAAAGTCTGTGACGCATTTGGAATAGAATTCTGTAATATGTGATTTGTGTCGGCATTTTAATTGGGATATTCTTTGAATAAATTGTTTTTACTTGAATATGATTTGCATGTCTAATTTGCCAACCTCACAAATAGATGAAAATATGCGTATTTTCATCTGTATAAATCTATTGAAGCCTACTGAGAATGTCAAAGGCATAATTTTTGACACATCAATTCCTCAAATGTAACTAGTTTCTGTAGCTTTAATCCTATTTCTCCACCCAAAACGAGTTCATATTATTCCAACTAGTTAGTGAAGTTCAAGGTTATAAGCATCAAGAAAATTCTTATAGAATACATAGGGATAGTTTGTGCAGTTGATTTGATGAATTGTTTTTACCTTATATGCGACTCCTATATTTGTCCGTCTAGAAACTGAACAGAACTTCTGTTTAATCTTGGGGTATTAGTCAATTATAGTCCCATCTTTATAACCGCAATAGTCAACCTTTCAATAATATGCAAATATAGCTTGATCTTTGCACTGTTAAGTCATTATAGCCAGGTTAACTAACGGCCGTTATCTCGTATTGACGTGGACAAACAGATGTGACGTGTCCGTTAAAAATGCCAACAATAAAATAATAAGGTTTATTAATCACTTATAGCCCAACCTTTCCATATACTATAATTTTATAGTCCGATCTTTCAAAAATATCAAATATAGCCCGAAAAATATTCCTTCATTACATCTATAGCCCGATTAATAATAATATATAAAAATTAAAAATTAACTCAAAAATTTGCCACTTCTAAACTCTCATATCACATAATCATTCTCCGAATATTTTTTCTCATTTTCTCAACAAAGGAGTTAATTTCTTCGTATTTCCTTTGTTAAGAAAATGAGAAAAAAATTCGGAGAATGATTATGTGATACGAGAGTTTAGAAGTGGCAAATTTTTGTGTTAATTTTCAACTTTGATCTATTATTATTAATTGAGCTACAAATATAATGAAGGAATAATTTTCGGGCTATATTTGATATTTTTGAAAGGTCGGATTATAAAGTTATAGTATATGGAAAGGTTGAGTTATAAGTGACTAATAAACCTTATTATTTTAGTTTATTGGCATTTTTAACGGCCATGTCACATCCGTTTGTCCACGTCAACACGAGATAACGGCCGTTAGTTAACCGGGCTAAAAATAATTGTATATTATTGAAAGGTTGGGCTATAATATTGGTGGATGCAAATGTGAGACTATAATTGACTAATACCCCTTTAATCTTTCATTTTAAAGAAGGGAGTTTCGATGTGAACAATTTTGAAACACCTATGTATGTGGGAGATCTCGTCCCTAAGACATTTTATCACTTGTTAGGAAGCTTTGTCATACAAAATTGAATTTCTACGCTCCAAACTCACGCCAAAGTAACGTACAATTAATTGTCCACAATCATACGATGCGTGACGCGTGGAGCCATCTTGCAAACCGGAAAATCATCAAGGCAACCTCTAGAATCTTAGGGGCCGGCTGATATGCAGGAATGGAATGAACATTTCTACGCCCATTCCTATTCCCGCGGATGATAAGATTTTCATAGCAGGAATCACCATTCCCATATGAAACCCATGAACATGGGTTTCGCCATTCCTCCCAATCCCCATGGAATTACCTATTCCCATGAACATGAGATTAACTTTATTTAAATTTTATCTTTTATTTTAGAGAAATAAATTAATATTATGATCAACAATAATAAATAAATAATACTAAATAATATAATAAATAATATAATTAATATTAAATATATTATAATTATTAATTATTAAATAATAAAATATAATATTCATAGTAAAATAAAATTAATTAATAATAATTCATTAGTTTATAACAAGTTATTAAATTATTAATCATTTATAAAATATTAATAAATTTTAAATACTATAATATAATTATTTAATTATATTATAATATAATTATTTTAATTATATTATAATACAATTAAATATAATGATTAAATATATAAATAAAAATTCAATAATAATAATGAAAAATAATAAAAAATAATACTAATAATAATATAATGATAGTATTAAATTATTATGTAATAATAATAATAATAATAATAATAATAATAATAATAATAATAATTACTATTATTATTATTATGTACATACCAGCCACATGAATTACCATTTTCATTCCGTTCCATTCCTATTATTATTTTATTCCTAAGTGCATTCTACTCCCATCTAATTTCATTCCTGCATACCAGCCGCCCCTTAATAACTAAACAAATAATAGATGTGAAGACAAGTGACGCCTTGTCCAAGCCTATATTCAAGTACGAATACAACCAGGATTTTAGAACTGGAGGGTCGGAATCTCATAAAAAAGTGACACATACTAATTTTTTTGATAAAAGCAAAAAGATCATGTTGAAGTTTCAACTATTTGCTTGCAACTATATATATAATAATAAAACATACTATGAAAAATAATAAATCAATCTCTCATAAACATCAAATGCCATATTTCAAAGAACGGAACTAAAGCACAGAAATAAATGAAAAAGAAATCCAACTTTATTTATTATTGAATTAGTCGTCATCTTTACATATATAAAAGGAGAACCGTTCCCAAAATAGTAACCCTTATTTTTCCCGCCTAAATTCACTTTCCATTTTAAGA
>JAYJMF010060037.1:0-20118 GCA_036873715.1 Salvia sclarea
TCAAAAGTGCAAGTACTCTATTGCACTTTTGAACATAAAGTGCAATTTTTTTGTAAGCCCTATTGCAAAAATCAGTGCCAATGAATATTTTCAATTTTTTTGTAAGCCTTATTGCAAAAAATCAGAGACACAAGTGCAACAACCAACAATCACCAACAAACACAGAAACAAAGTGCGGCAGCCAACAAATCACCAGCCAACAATCACCAACAAACACCAACAATCACCAAAAATTACCAGCCAACAATCACCAACACACGCACACAAACAAAGTGCAGCAGCCAACAATAGACAATGCAACAGCGCTAAGGACCAACAAAAAAACATGGACAATATTAATAGATCTCACCAGAAAGTGGCTGGCAACGGTTTCGATCTCAGATTCTCTCTTGAATCATCATCGATCGTTTTCATAATTCGCCTTTTCGGATCATCTCATCCACCTCAGCATCAACTTGCGCTACAGTCTCCTCCCATATCTGCTTCTCCACGCCGCGGTCGATCAAGATACCAAGGTATTCAAAGCCCATGCTCTCGTCATTGGACATGTCTTTAGGGTAGAATGGTTGAAGCCCACCCTTGATCCAGTAAGGATCAGTGCTTGTGGTGGGGATGGGAGGGCGGCGATGGAGATACCTCTGGTATCTAAACCGCTTCTTCTCCACGCCGCCGGCGAGCCCACCGCTCAAATTCATCATCGCGGTTGGGGGGCAGCAAGGAGACAAGCAGATCGACAGTTGCGATGGTGGAGGAGGCGAAGAAGAGGGTGGCGACACACATCTCAAATTAGAGGCGCGATTTCCCTCTGATGAAGAAGGGGCCAACGATTTAGGGTTCACCCACTTCGAGACAGAGGCGAGGTCTTCCTCTGGAGAAGAAGAAGGCTCTGATTTAGGCTTCACACATCTCAAATCAGAGGCGCGATTTCCCTCTGATGAAGAAGAAGGCGACGATTTAGGGTTCACCCACTTCGAGACAGAGACGAGGTCTTCCTCTGGATAAGAAGAAGGCTCCGATTTAGGCTTTGCCCAATTCAAGAGAGAGGCGAGGTTTCCCTCTGATGAAGAAGAAGGCGACGATTTAGGGTTCACCCATCGAGAGAGACGAGCGCCACCAGCCGCTGTAGGTGAAGGCGGCGGCGATCTGGGTTTCTTACCCATGTAGGAGGCCTAAATCTAGGGTTTGGTTTGTGATGACTGAGGAGATGAGAGTGAATGAGAGAGAGGCTTTTGGGTTGGGTCAGATTGAATGGAGAGAGAGAGACGTAATGAGAGAGATAGATGGATTAGCCCAAAAGCAAAAAAAATAAGGGCCCAATTAGTAGTCTTAATTAACTCCTAATGTACCAATTGGTAGCCCTTATTATTTCATTTTTAGGAAACGTCCATGTTCGTTGGGACGGCTAAAAATGGTATAGCGCCCATGTTCGGCGGGACGGAGGGAGTATATAGATAATGAGACCGGCAACAATTTTGTCTTTGAGTTCGCTCCGGGTTCACCTTTGGCTCCCCTCGCTCGACTCATGGCTTAGAATAGGAGCAGCAAATAATAATAGGGGGCGGCAAACAACAAACGGCTCCGCCATTGGTTTCGAAATTAATATTAAAATTAAAAAATTAAAAAAATAAAAAAATAAGAAAAAGAAATTAAAAAATAAAAAATAAAAAAAATTGACCCGGTCAACGGTTTGACCCTGGTCAAATCCGGTCAAACCGGGGCGGATCCGACCACAAAGTTGTGGCCGACCGCATAGAAGAATTTGTCTAATTTATTTGTTGTTTGTTGGATTTGGATTTGAATAATTTGATTTAGACTTTAAAAGAATAGAAAATTGGACGAATTTAGGTTTTAAAAAATATGTGAATAATTAAAAAAAAAATACAAAAATCGATTCCTAATCGGTTCTATCGGTTAACCAGTACCGGAATCGGACGATTCTGGTAGCACCGTATAATTTAAATGGGACAGTACCGGTACCGGTACAAAAATTGATTCCTAACCGGTTCTACCGATTAACCGGTACTGGAACCGACCGATTCCGGTAGAACCGTATAATTTAAATGGGACGATTCCGATACCGGTTAACCGATTTTTCGTTACCGGTTACCAGTCCTACTTAATTAAGTCCAAAAGTATAGAAATCGTTTTTTTATCTCCAAAAGTATAAAAATTATTCTTTATTAGGTTTAATTAGTCTCAAAATGTGTGTACTCAACACTATTAAAATTATTAATAAAAATTTCCTTAATATGTGTGCCAAGAGAGTGTGCCAATTAAAGGGAGTAGGACTTAGAATGTGCTAGTTGCCAATTCAATAACATGTATGACAAAATAGAACATCTGGATATTCAATATATTGGGGACTACTCCTGACTAGGGGTGTCAACAGGCCGGTAAAACTCGGACTGGACCGGAACCGTTCATTTGAGCGAAACGGAGGAAAATTCAGAGTTCAGTGAATTGAGATTGAGATTTGAGCGTTTCAGCTGTTTAAATGGATTACCCGGCGGCTGAAACGCTGGGCTTGATTGAGCGGGCTTGATTGGGCCGGGTAATCCTATGGACCATGGGTAATTACCCTGCCCAGACCCAATACTCATTATTAATTCATGGTCCGATTCTGGTCCGGACCGATAAGCTACCGGGCGGTTCCGGTCCGGGTTTTACCCGCCCGTTGACACCCCTACTCCTGACTCCCGAGTCCTGACTTAGAGGTAGTACAGTTTATGAGTATTAATTACATTTAATATATTTTGCCCATCAACGCAATATTTTTGTTAAAAACTCAATAGCTATCTTCGATAATTATACACTATTTTCCACACAAGATGAATAAATCATATACTTAAAAAATCACTCCGCCGTTAAAGCATTGTTGAGTGAGTGATAACAATCCTACGTGTATCAGCCAAAGGGAGTAAGAGAGGGTTGCTACTGAGTTGGTTATAACTAACTTAGTGGATTAGGTGACGTCAGATTAGATCTGTGATCTAACGGTCTCACATAGCTGATATATACAGGTGATTAGTTGTTGCTCAGTTAGTAGTCGTCTTCATTCTTGTGAGATAACAACTATGAGAGGAAGAGATTAGAGAGAGAAAGAAGAGAGAGTGAGAGTCTAGTATATAGCAGCTTTCATCTTCATCTGTAATCGTGTGTAAAACTTCCATCTCTGTTCTTGAGCAATAAAAGCAGGCAATTCTCCCGTGATGTAGGCAATTTTGCCGAACCACGTAATCTTGGTGTCGTAGTTGAATTAGGATCTCAAATCTTGCATCGATCGAAGCCGAGCTAGCGGTATCTGTTTTAACAAACATCTTGCAAGGAAATCATTTAGTATATTTCTTGAATGACAAAAAGTAAAAATCTTGAGAACATGGTCTAAACTTAAGGGAATATAATTTATTAGTATTTTTATTTTGGAAATAAAATGGAGAATTGATATCTCAATTAAGTCAGCATTGACAATATTACAAAGCTAATTTGAAAAATCTAATACCTAGATAATTATATCTTGCAAATTTTCCAGATCGGTTGGTCCATGGGCAACCGAAGCTGCCGTCTCGGGCCTAAAAGTTTAAAGTACCGATCTACTATATTTGTAAATACAAGAAGTGTAATAATCTATTGATATGTGATGAGGATAAATTATACCCCTCCAAGTCTGGCGAAAGAAATGTCATACTTGGCATAAGTTACAAAAGAAAGCAACTCCAAGTCTGACGAAAGGCCTCACAATTTAAAATGTAGATATGTGTTTCTTAAATCATCTTCAAGTCTAGGAAGACACTTTCAACTCTAACGAAAGACTCCTCAATGTGAAGTATAGGCATGAGCCTCTTAAAATGAGGCCAAGTTGCAAAGTCTCCAAGTCTGACGAAGGACTTCCCAAATGTGAAGTGCAGGTATAGGCTTCTCAAAGCAAAGCTAAGGTGAAAAGCCTCTCCAACTCCGGGAAGCTAAGGTGAAAAGCATCGCCAAGTCTGGGGAAATGCAACATATCAAGCTCCTCCTCAAAGATGCACGGAGAACCATTCAGAAAAGAGATCGTACGTATTGCCACGATAAGCCTGCTCATTGGTCAACAAAGGCTCAGCAAAAATAACCGAAAAGGTGATGAGGAACGGCATTCTACAGAGCCTTGGATGTGTCAGAGCTGGAAAGACACTATTGCCGTCGACGGTTAGCAACAATGACTATTATGCCCGTGTACAACCTTTAGTCGAATTTCCTATTGTAACCTTCTCAAAGTGCTCTATATAAATGAGCACGTGAAATATTGTAAGGGGGGCTGTGAACACTTCATCTTCTCCACTCCAAAATTCCACCATTTTTAATAGAAGAGAAACAAAGAATTTGAATTTCCATGGCATATTTTCATCATTCATCACACATTTTCACCTCTCGCACTCACTCAAACACCTAAAATCTCTCATTCTTCGTTCTCGCTTCTTCATACTTCAAGTCTCACATTTGATGCACGTTAAAAATAACTCATCGATATGGATTATTATATTATATATTTATATGTTCTTTTTATTGGGTGTGGTTTAATAGAATTAACTCAACAATTACCCAATCCTAATTATCATATTAAAAATATTGACTCTGAAAATAATTATTCCCTCCGTTCCATTCTTCTTGTCTCATTTCTTTTTTACACGGTGATTAATAAAGTAAAATTGATGAGTTTGAGATGATGGCGACATAAGACCCACATACTTTTTGTGAATAAATTTTTGCCAAAAGAGGAAATGGGACAAAAAAATTGGACGTCTCAATAAGAAAAGTGAGACAAGAAGAATGAGAAGAAAATAGTATAAATATCTTTCAAGATATCGTAATTCGTAAAGAAAAAACATGAAACCAAATTTAAGGGAAGTCATAGACAAATATTAAGTAGGACATTATAGAAGTTAGGATAACCATGAAGTTAAAGATAAGGATCAACTTCAGACCTAAAGGTACAAACCATAAAATGACAAATGAGTCCACGTCAATTTTTCCTCATGGTTTTCTCTTAATCGCTCGTCCGAAAAGTACTGCTAACAACCTGCGTAGTAGTGGTGAGCATCGGTTGGTTCGATTACCGAACCAAACTGAACTACGAAAAATTGAATTAACAGAACTTCTTATTATAATAATCAAAACCGAACCATATAAGCTCGAAACCGAACTCTATCGAACCGAATTGTTCAATTCGGTTTCGGTATTTAACTGAGGAACCGAAGACAATTCAATACTTAAATTAAAACTGATGATATAATATATATATATTGATAGCAGATCTACAATTTAGCATAATACTTTAACTACATTGCCATGATATCTGATATATGTAAAGAGAAAAAACCACAATATCATAAAATAAAATAGACTCAAAAACTTGCATGTGGTCCACTAGTAGAGCAATAGAGAGTAGAGAATTAGAAGTTGGAATTGGAAGAGTCCAAGAGGTGGTGGTGTATATGGTTAAGATTTTTAAATTGACTATGAGTTATAAGTTATAAATATAAACTATTAATTTGTATTATTTTATATAATATATTTATATATGTATACATAACTTCGGTTTGATTTTCGGTTACTCGGTATTCTTGTTCATAAAACCATAACCGAACCGAAAATAAAAAATTATGAATTTTTAAAACAATAATCAAACCGAATTAAAAAATAACCGAACCGAACTTATATTTCGGTTCGATTCGGTACGGTTTTTCGATTATTACCGATTATTGGTCACCCCTACTGCATAGGCATAGATATCCTCAAAATTTGTCAAAGCTCATGTGGCAAGCATTCATGTATAAATGTCGGAAGTACCCTTGATTAGAAGGCATGGTAGATCTAAAATGGCGGAACAACCCGTCCCGTGCTCAAAAGTCTCTAAACTTACAATTTTCCCTACAAATGTCTATAAATATTGTAAGGGAAAGAAAATCCTGTAAAGACGACTAAAAAACGGGCGATCAAAGCGCACCAAAACACTCACGAAATGCGGCCAAATCGAATACAATAAATTAAAATCAAGCACGATTCTACTCAAATTCTATCAAAATTATCTTCTATGTTGAGATTTAAATCCCACTGATGTATATGGTTTGAATCCTCCATTGATTGTTCTTGGACTTTGTTTACATGCCAAAATAAGAAAGAAGAAAAAAACCTACAATGTGACGTAAATAAACAAGTAATAGTCGGCTAGCAGTTTGGATACCACACATCCCTCACTTCTATTAATTCGTCTACAAAAATTTATAATAAACAAGTAATAGTCGGCTGGCTGTGTTGGAGTAATAAATTCCTTTGCATTTATTTACACCTATCGCCTTGAAATGGAACTGGATTTTGAAACCGATTCAAATTCGTCTTTTAGATTTTAAATCTTCAAAAAAATTGAGCTGGTGAATCCATATTGGATCTACACCCTACCCTTCATTTTCGATCCAAATCAGGATTCTGATTTATGCGATTCCGGTCTCATCCATAAATCTGTTTTATTTATATGTATAATTATATTACGTATATAACCTATTTCAATGATAGGGGTATTAACATTGTTTTTACAACATAATATAAATAAACTTGCAATTAGATACTGTATCATTTAATTTTCCATCGATTCGCAGTTTTTTCAAATAATGACATGTGACAAAGTAATGGTGTTAGTTTTTTACTTGGGAGTTTTGGAATTGGAACCATTGACGTCTCACTTAAAATTATATTCCAAATCTATGAAGGCACTATTAAAGTTTGGGATAATGCTATTTGTACATATTATATACATACATAATTGGATATTTATGTCGTTTCCTAATGTTTCTAAAATAAATATTATTCTTATTTTAACTAAAATTTGTATATTATATAATTACCCCCTTATTGTAATTCAGGAAGGGTGGTATTTCCAATTCCTTCAAAGGAAACAATGAAGTCAACGATTGTTATTCCATTCAAGGAAATGGTAATAATGAACTATTTTATTTTAATAAATTAAAATAAGTAACAATCATACGTCAACAATTTCTCCTATAATTTTTGTAAAGAAAATCAAAATTGAGAACAAATTTTACCTTCATTAAGAAACATAAAAAAGAAATACTGATAATTATTTTGTAATACCTACATAAATTATTTATTTCGCATTGCAACATTAAACAGAGCTCGAAATGATTAGTTTTATTAAAATTAGCTAGAAATTAAATTATAACATTAACTCAAAATTTGAGTGTATAAGATGTCGTGATTAACAAAATACGAATAATAATACAACAAAAGCAAAATAGAAAAGAGAGAGTGGAAAAAATTATATATAAAAGCTTAAGCATAAAAAGGAAATAAAAATTTTACTTCACTTAGGAGCATAATCCAAATAATGAATTATTAGAAATATTTGCGTAAATTAATTATTTCCTAGTACAACATTAAAATAGCTCGAAATTAGAAAATGTTGTATATCAGTTCCGCTCCAAAGCCCACCGTGGGCACTCGTTAACGTGCCCACGGCTTATGTGGCAATGCCACATTTAACTATAAGGAATATTACCTTTAATACTATTTTTGTAATATAGAAACATAAAAACTTAACATATATGAGAAATTATACCCTAACAAATCAATTAATCATGCTCCTTTTTTTTTCACATCATCAATTCACGTTAAAGTTGTTGCTCCCATAACTTCTCAATTCTTGTTCAAGACATCCGGCCACCATTTATACAGGTACAAAAATTTAACTTTTTTGTCTTTTTATTTTGTTTCATGATATATCTTACAATTTTTTTGAGATGAAGCCTACGTCAAAAATATATCAATAGAATTTAGGAATTAGTTATATATATGTTATAAACTTATTCTGAATGAATTTTTAAAATAAATATTTTGGATGAGCTATCAAATTATAATTATTTATAATTTGTGTGCTTAATCTTTAGATTAATTCCTAATAAAGAGTTTTCAAATAATCTTTGGAAAAAAATTAATCGATGAGAGAAGATTAGAAATAGTGGATATATTTGTTGAATTCTTGATGAATTCTTATATTGTTATCGAGAACTTCACAGAGAATTATGCACTTATATATTTGATCTTTTTTTATGTAGGATGTCAGGTGAAGAAGATAATAATTTTATCCCACAGATTACAGATGATGTCGTCCCAAGGGTTGGTCAAGAGTTTCAATCGATTGAAGATGCATACGAGTTTTACAATAATTATGCAAGGCAAGCGGGATTTAGTATACGGGTCTCAAATAACAAGAAGAATAAAGACACTGGAGAAGATGTTTGGAAATTGTTTAGTTGTTGCAAAGAGGGCAAGACAAACGAAAGTTGGCAGAATAAATATAAAAATATTGTGGCACGATCTGGAGAAAGAAATCGAGGACATACTCGATGTGGATGTAAAGCTAAATGACCATCAAGAAGCCTATTGATAAGGATGTCTGGGTTGTTGGTTATTTTGTCAAGCAGCATAATCACGCCCTTTCCACTCCGACTAAGGTTCACCTTCTAAGGTCTCACCGAAGCGTGTCAGAAGCAAAAAAAAATCTCGTGCAACAACTTTCAGAAGCAAATATTCCTACTTGCCAGCAGGTACGATTGTTGGAGATTGAGGCTGGTGGTCCGTCATTTATTGGTTGCTTGGAAAAAGATATTAGGAACCATAAAAGAGACCTCCAAACTGAATTATTTGGGCATGATGCTGAAACATTAATTGAATATTTCGAGTCGGAGAGAGAGAAAAATGAGAAGTTTTACTTTGCTTATGAGACAAATGACTCAGGAATTTTCTTAAGATGTTTTTGGGCAGACTGTAAGTCTAGGAGATCATATGCTCAGTTTGGTGAAGTGTTGGTGTTTGATACAACCTACAACACCAATAAGTATAGCATGATGTTTGCCCCCTTTGTTGGAGTGAATCACCATCGACAAACTATTATTTTTGGGTGTGGATTGTTAAGCGATGAAAAGACCGAGTCATTTATTTGGTTATTTTCAAGGTTCTTAGATTGCATGCAAGGCCATGACCCTCCAGGTGTGATTATCACTGATCAGGATGCTGCTATTACACGTGCTATTTCAGACATATTGCCTAGTTCTACACATCGATTTTGTTTGTGGCACATACTCAATAAATTTTCTGAAAAGATAAACTCTTTACTATACCGTGAGCAATATCACAAGCTTGTACACATTATTAAGGAGTCGGAATCAGGTGAGGAATTTGAACATCGATGGACAAAGTTAATGGAGTCTACGGAGTTGAAGAGTAACGAGTGGTTAAGTCATCTCTACACGATACGTCATCGATGGGTGCCGACCTATGTTAAAAACATCTTTGCTGCGGGGATGTCCAGTAGTCAGAGAGCTGAGAGTAATCACTCTTTTTTCAAGAGGTATGTGAACCATAAAAATTCTTTGGTAGACTTCATTATACGATTCAATCGGCGCTTGTTCACCAGAGACATGAAGAACTAGTAGCAGATCACACCGACCTTAATGAAAAACCACGAATTGTTACAGGAACTTTAATGAAAAATCAGATGCCTCCATTTATACAAAAACAATGTTCCTATTGTTTCAGAAAGAGATGCAACAAAGTTTGGTCTATGTTTGTACGCTGCTTTTTAGTACAGATGCATCTGTTAAGTACATGGTGAAGAGATTTGAGTCTGGAAAAGAGTTCTATCGAGAGCGTGAATTGACATACTGCATTATCTCTGATTTAATATCTTGCAGTTGTCGATTATTCGAGTTTGAGGGATATCCATGTCGTCACATGCTTTGTTGGATGAAAGTTCAGCAAATCATGATGTTGCCGGATAAATATATAAATCGAAGATGGACAAAGTTGATGAAATCTACTACATTGTATGAGCCTGTAGAAGATATTGTTAAAGATCAATCCTTTACTTCAAGGCGAGGAGCATTGTCCCATATGGCTATGGATATAGTTGATAGGTGTTCTTTAACGGAGGCTTCGAGCAATTTCTTGATGGTAGAATTGAATAAGTTGAAGTCTAAAGTTCAAGATTTTGGTATCGGTGAGAATCCAAGCAAGCAGCCAAATGTGAGCAGCACACATGAGGTTTCAAAAAATATTGATGATGCAAATCTTGTGCGAGCTAAAGGATACAACAAACGGATGAAATCGTCAAAAGAAAAAGCAATGTCTCAAAGCAGTAGGAGTTGTCGTATCTGTGGTTGAAGTGGTCATGATAAACAGACATGCCCGAATCTACAACAAATGTATGATCTCTAATAATTAATATTTATTTATATTTTTTTAATTTTATTTTCAATTTAATATATATATTTTTATTATTAATAACAGGTCACAATCTATTGATGAAGCGTAGTACCCAGAGTTTTCTTTCGATCAATAGAAGAATGATTACAATTTATACATTCTCAATGCAATGGTTGTATGGTTCCCAGTAAACTAGCTAGTTGATATATTTTTCATACAAAATGACTTTGGTTACGGAATTTGGATTTTAAGTTCGGTTTTAAGTATGAATTGCTTTTGACTATGGTTAATTTATTTTGTTAGTTCAACTTTTAATTTTATTTTCTTTATGTTTCTGTGTTTTAGTTAATTATAGTTAAAATTAGATTTAATTCAAGGTTTTATGACTTTATGTTTTATGTAGAAATGGAAGCAGCAAGTTTAACGTGAATTGATGATGTGAAAAGAAAAGGAGCATGATTAATTGATTTGTTAGGGTATAATTTATCATATATGTTAAGTTTTTATCTTTTTATATTACAAAAATAGTATTAAAGGTAATATTCCTTATAGTTAAATAAGGTTGGTTATTTTGTACATGTGGCATTGCCACATAAGCCGTGGGCACGTTAGCGAGTGCCCACGGTGGGCTTTGGAGCGGAATTGGTATAGGGTAAGTCGAGTATCGTATCCACAGGGATTGATATGGCGAAACTATGACAATTTTCCTAATCAAAAGCTATCGGGTGAAGAGAACTAAAAAGAAAATAAATAATTAAATATATGAATTAAATCAAGGTATAAAAGACACGATCCTAGGGTAGCAATCCCTAATCAATCTTATACTTGTTAATCTTATTAATCTATTTACCACTTTAATCAAACTATGATGGGATACTCTAATGCAATCTAAGGATCCTATTGAGGCAACCCTAGATAGTGGGTTAGTCTATACTCTATCTCTGGGTAGGACTCTAGAGAATTAAACTAGTTACCAAAAGCTCCTAAGTATTTTAATCCCCTATAATCTCAATTCCTGAGTAAGGTAATCGAATATTATATCAAACTCCCCTAAATCAATTATGAGATAAAACCGATTAGTCTAAATCTCACAACTAGACATGCAATCCTAGTGGCCAACTACAAAAGCATGGATTAAGCACAAAGGGGTTTAATCATAAGTTTGGAAGGCAAAAGATTTAATAAAACAACTTAACTAGTTCATACATACCCTAGGACCATGAGAGTTTAGCTACTCATGATACTAGGAACTAACACAAATAAATAAGAAAAAGACATAATTAAAATATAAGGGAAAAAAGAACTCTTGATGACGAAGATAAGAATGCTTGAATAAAACTTAAACTTGAATCCAACGTCGAACAATGAACAACGGAATTGAAATTGCTAGAAATAAACTAAACTTGAAAGTAAACTAAAGCTAGAGAATGGAGAGATGATTAAAGGATTGAGGGATGAATACAATGGGAGAAATAAGGCCTATTTATATAGTAGAAATCGTGCATAGCAATCCCCGTTGAAGAAGTAAACCAATCGGACTTCAAAAGGGTAATTTGACCACTTTTAGGGCTCTCTCGCCGGCTCCCTATCGGTCAGGCTGTCGACCGGTAGGTGGGTCGATTTCGGGCCTATTTCGGGTGAAAAACTCGCCCGGCCTATCGGTCGGGCTGTCGGTCGACAGCCTGCCCAATAGGCATATCGGTAGTTGCGCGACGTTTTTGTTTTGGCTCATTCTCCCTCGTCCGAACTCCAAATCGCGCACGGTTTTCGCCTACGGACTTCTATCGCGATGTACTTTAAGAATATACATTCAAAATACCTCCAAGGATTCATTATATTTTTGTCATTCCTCAACTTCGGTCTTTAGGTCTTTACTCTCGTCTTCGGGTGCTCGTTTTCATACCAATGAACCTACAAAACACCGAAAACAATCAGGCATAACATAACTCGACTAAAACATAAAACAAGACTAAAACGAGCTAAAAACTACTAAACCAATGATAAAAAATAACCAACTAGGTGTGCAAAACATACCAAAATAGACATTTATCAATATAATGGTGTGTGATTATTTATTTGTGTTTTTTTAAAATGTGGATGTTAGAATAGATTGTTCTTTTTGTAAACATAGATGTTAGAACAGATTGTAAATTGTTAATCGCGCGTCCATAGAAATACTCTAACCGGTTCCATATTGTAGGAAGAGGAGATTAGTAATGTTATCAAATAATTAATATTCTAACCGGTTCAAATATAAAAATATCTTTTACCTAAGGTTTAATAGTTGGAATATAGTGGATCTAAAAAGAACAGTTGGAATATAGTGCAGCAAACCAAAAAAGAATAAACTTCTTTTTTATTTATCTTTCTTGCAAATGGGAAATAAACGAAACAATTGACAGCGAAATAATAGGTACCTCAATTATAATTTATAATAAAATTATAAATAAGATATCCTTTCTAAGGTACTTTGTGCAACATAATTACATTTCTCTTCATTTTCTGTTTTTTCAGTTATAAAGCCTCCTTCTTTGTTTCCTTTTAACCCCTGCCTGCATAATTCGCCCTCGCACAATTGCATACAAAATGGCAACGGGTGGGTTAGTTTCAGCCTGATGATGATTCGTATCTGCTATAACATGTCATTTGCCTCATGATCTGTAGTGCCCTTGAACGCGAAACCGGATTCTTCGCTTGATCGCCTCTTCACGATGCTTGCTCTCTGCATCAATCTAACCAGCGCCTGCACAACTTCTGACATTGGGGGCCGGAATTCGGGCTCAGGCTGCATCAGGAAATTACAGATACATTATGCACATGACAATTGTTTGGTGCTGTTTGTTGACTCAAATGCACCAAGACGACTACACCATGTTCAGAGATGACAAACTTTGTTCAAAACTTCGGTTTATCTAAATATTTTATAGCATATCATTTCATACCTTTGCAGAAATTCATTTAACTAAGCAGATTATGAAATATCATGCTGCAGAAACTTCTGGGGCCACATATTATCAGTGAAGAACATTACCTGGACACATAGTGCAATGATGTCAGCAAAACGGCTCAAAGACTTTGCTGGATACATTCCATTTAGGGTAGGGTCGACCATCTTCGCTAGAGCATCAATATCATGGAGTTGAGGAGTCGCCCATCTAACAAGTGACTGTTCCGATCTCACTCTTGCACTGCACATAGAAGGGAATAGATTGGAAAACAGATAAGACACACCGCTAAAATATTCAAGAGTGTTGCACCATCATCCGGGATGTGATATCACACATACCTATCAAGAGGTTTACGTCCTGTCAGAAGCTCCAACATAACCACACCAAAGCTGTATACATCGCTCTTTAAAGTGTATATCCCGGACAAGGCAAATTCGGGTGCACTGTAACCAAATGAGCCAATCATCTGGGTCGAAGAAACCTATCAAAAATTATTAGGAATATCAGAACCTTCCTTTACATTGTCTGGCTGAAATAGCAATGGAGCTTTAAATTCAAATGTTTGAGGGTCCGAGAAGAATATCCAACAAAGATTTTCTTAAGACACCAAAATGATTTTCCTCCTACATGAACAACTGTGCATTTCAAATCTAAATCAATCCTATCTCTCTATGATAATTGGAATCAAAGAAAAAGTGAATAGAAGCGAACCCAATCTACACAGGAATTCACCCTATAGATTTACCTGTCGTTCTGTGTTTGGTGCCAGTGCAGCCAATCCAGAGTCTGAAAGATGCGGATTGAACTCCTCATCTAGTAATATGTTTGCTGCCTTTAAGTTTCTATGGACAACAGATGGCAAGCACACTTCATGCAAATACCTGAGCAACAGAAATCAATATTAGGAATCAGGAATCAATCCAATAGAAAGTGTGAGAGTTTTCATGCATAAGACTGGGTTTAAAAACTTTTTTCTAGATTAACATACTCCAAAGCTCGAGCAGTGCCAAGTGCCACCCTAACACGTGCATTCCATGTCAGCATATTGCTTCTCTCATCAGCAAAGTGCAGCATATCATGTAAGCTACCATTTCCAATATAATCATGAACAAGAAGCCGTTGCCCATGCTCAGCACAGTAACCAGCCAGTGCTACAATATTTGGATGCCTTAGACGTGACATATTTGACACGGCCTCGAGGAAATTATCTTCCTCCTGCAGTGACAGTGCTGCATGGTCGACCTTTTTGATGGCCATAATCTGAAGACACAAACATTTAGATAAATAAGGTATCCTACTTATGGACATAGGTAAGCACATCACTGTCCATAACAGCAGTCATCCTTTATACAATTGATACTACAAAACGTTTAATCTTAGCATGTGCAGAAATAGTAAAATTTGACTCATCTTTCTGGACTAAAAATAGTCAATATATATATATAACTCGAGCACATTTTCACTTGAAAGCAACAAATTTTAATTTCTAACAGCAATGAAACATAAAATCACTCTAAAAGTAATAAACCATAGATGATATCTATTAATTGTCTTTCTCAACATTTGATTCTGATTTTGACAAATAAAGAAGACACCTCACTCAGGACAATTAATGTTGTTACCTTTCCATTGGGAAATTCAGCTCTATAAACGCGACCCAGAGAACCTTCACCAACCAAATTCTCTTGACTAAAGCTATTAGTTGCTGTCTGAAGAGCAGCAATCGTATAAGAAGTAGCAGTTATTGGAGACTTCACTCTTTTCAAAGATCCATTTTTCCCTTGCAACCTTTCAACAGGAACATTTTCAGCTGGTGGGGGCTTTAGATCAGATACATTAGCTGTGGGCTTCGACATTTGCTCTTGCATCTCCATATTCACTAGAGACAAACCACATCGCAGATGAATGATCATAAGCTCATGCAATAGTACGAATAAGCATATCAAACCACGATAAACTTGGATCTCTATTCAATTTCCTCGTGATTAATTATTATTCAGACCATACGAAATTAATCTATCAAAGCAAGTTGAGGTTACCTAAAGAACAAAGGAGTGACTATCTTGCAAGTTAATGCAAATTGGAGATAGATATTAAGAATAGGCGATTAGTTGAGGCTGAACAAGCAGCATAGTTCCTAACAATAAATTTGCCAACTAAACAGATGTTCATGCAGCTAACCAAAAACTTCATGCAACAAAAACTTTCACATAAGGTCATAAGTTTTAATTGTACTACAGTTAAGAAGTCAGGGCAGGTGTCAAAAGGTAGGTTAATGTTAACAAAAGAGAAGTTTCTAATTGCAAGTTAGTGAGGAAGTAGGGTTTTACCTTTATGACCACTCATAGGAAGACTTCCTGCTGTGGGACGTGCTGCAATTTCCTTCTTGTTTCCCCTTCTAAGGCAGAAAACCAGTGCAAGTAGAAACAAGACTATGGCAAACAAAGATCCTAGAACTATACCTACTATAGGTCCAACTTTTGTCCCATTCTTGCTTCCATCATGAGACTTGCTTGGGTTATTGGATTCAGGTGTATGACCAGCTGGAGGAGCTCGCCTACTGTTGTTGCGAGATCTACCAGGAGGAGGTGAGGTATAAGGTGGTGGTGGAGGAGCGGGGCCATTTGCAAATGCATTTCCATCATATCTGATATGTGAGAACAATTAGTTGAGAGTCTTGAGACAGTTTAATATGCCAAGATCAATATTAATGTTGAGTTAATTTTATCATCTGCAGCCTATATTATGACGACATCAATCACTTACACAAAATTGGGGATAGAAATTAGTTCTTGTGGTATCCACCCGCTAAAATGGTTGTTTGCAACATTTCTGCAGCAATTAGTAGAGGACAAATGGATAAGATATATTGATGTAAAAACATTAGCCTTGGCATGGCTTCCATTAATTTAAGGATTCATGATGAGGCCCACATGTGACACTTACAAATTTGTCAAAGGCAAACTGACAAGGTTGTTGAGAGAACCTGTTAATTGGTTGCTTTCGACTTGTCTGTCAAAAGCATTAACATAACTTTAATACAAGGCAAAAGAAAAACATAAGAATGGAAAAGAAAGAATTAGCAATCTGTCGTTCTCACAGTGTTGAAAGATTAGTCAGTGAAGCAAATGAAGGTGGCAGGTCACCAGTAAAGTTGTTGAAGGATATATCCCTGAAATTGCCTTGTATTAGACATAAGACAAAAAATTTCCCAGAGTCACTAGAAAAGAACAAAATTAAGAAGAATGAGATTTAAAAAGATTGTATAAGAAACAAAGGAAATGGTGGAAGTCTCAGAAGCACACATATATTGTTCATGAACTGGCATCATAAACTGGGTAATTCATCTACTCACAAAGTTGCTAGAGCAGAATGATTCGCAAACATATCTCCAACTGCCTGAGCCAACACGTTTTGGCTGATGTTCCTAAAGCCATTTATAAAAGAAAGATTCAGCACCACTTAGATCAGACAATCCTAGCAGCCTAGGATTTCTAGTTAATACACTAACTCTTAGATGATGTGCCTCTTACACATAATTAAGTGAGCCCATGGAAGATATGGAATAAGGAATATTGCCACTCAAATTGTTTGCTGCCAGGTTTCTGCACCAGGATAAGGACTAACATTAGAATGAAAATTGAAGAATATTTATTGACTGGCAATGAAATCAAAGACAGTGTTGACATTACAGGCTTGTCAGGTTGGGAGGCAACTGATACGGAATCGAATCATGAATATTATTGTTACTCAAATCCCTGCCACATAAAGTGAAAACTGATTAACCGTAAAGAAAGTGAAAAGAATTCGAACGATCTACACCACTGAATAAAATGTTTCCTCACAGTGTCTTGAGTGACATAAGGTTGTTGAGCAAGTAGCCCATTGTTCCACTCAGTCCCAACCCAGATATCTGGCTGTTCAAATCATGAAAATGCTTCTCCTAGTCAGACAAAATTAGGATGGAATCCCTCTAGTGCACATGTAAAATAAAGAAAAAAAGCCCCAGCGCCAGCACAGACACTCACATAGAGACAACAGAAGATCCCTGACAAGTAATCCCCTTCCATGATTCACCACAAGGATCGCCGCCACTTGATTTCCAGCCTGTTAGCTGTGATGGATTATTCAATGAAGTGTAGAGAACTTGGAGCCCTTGAACTGCACATAGAAGGAAAATGCAAGTTCGCATTCAGTTCAACATCCTCAAAGGCAATCAATCAAATAATTAAATCACAAACAATCTGAAACTGTCATGAAGCATCAAGGTGAATGCACAAGCCTATCCTACAAGACAGTATGAATTGTGCCCTACATCACATGAGACATTTTTATAACAAGACAACAACTGTGTTATTTGGATCCCCACATTTAAGTAATTTTCAGTCAATTCCTGAAATAAAAATTGCCATTGAAAAAAAAAAGCTTTTTTCTGGGACAAGATTTAAGTTTATTGGCATTCATCATGTAGGGAATGAGAAAGTAGAACTCTGATCATGTGGCAACAAACAAGTGCTCAACAAATTAGCATATTCATAGCATAAACAAGTGCTCATCATGTAGGGAATGAGAAAGTAGAACTCTGATCATTGTTTATTTTCTTTGTAGATACGAAAAATGCAGAACAAGACACACTCCTGTGGTAAGTCTTCAACGTTTAATACTTGGGATCTATTTCTTGGAACAAAAGAAAAGCATACAAGATCAGATATTTAATTTGAATTAGATGAACTGGATGTAGAAATTAGTAAATACTTCTTATAACTAATAAATTGATTGTAGTATTTTCCTTCCTTCCATAAACAACTTAGGCGCACGCAAGGTAACGTTACTGTACTCTTTGAAACCACACAGCCCAAAACAATATAAAGAAACTGTCGTTGTAAAATCTCAAGCATTCGTCTCCGAACACAAATACGGAGCCACACCACATTAATAACTCGCAATAGTAAAATAGAAAATATGAGTCTCTATAGAAACAACTTTATTTTAGTTTAGTTTTTGTGAAAAGAAGGTAGCCACTTTCCATGAAACTCATTCTCTCTTTCACTTTCAGAAGTTCCCCAATCAAATCAAGCAAAACGGCAGCAGCACGAAGGGGGGAAAAGACAACTAAAAAAGAAAAAAGGGGGACCATAAGAAGTAGAGAAAAGCTCTGGAAGCCGTACCATCGTTAGGATCAGTAGTACCACCAACTGCGGCAGATAAATTGAAGATCACCGCTGCGATCACCGCAAGCTCAATGAAGAATGTGGGCGCCGCTCGGCGCTCCATCGCCGCCGCCGCTGCTGAAGCTACTAAAGCTGGTAATTAGTGAGCTCGACGATTAACCTAAGCAAGCATTGCCGGAGGGCTGAGGTGCGGAGGAGGAGGAGCGATCCTCTGAGGTGTCAACATTGGTTAGACTTAAAAGCACTCTTCTGAGATTCGAAGCTTGAGAGAGAGAGAGGGCAGAGGGGCCAGTATAAGTAAACTATGAGTAAATGTGTCGACTAGATTAGGAAAACATAATTAGTAGAATCTAATTATTGCTAGCTTTTTATATAATTCTTCCAATTCTTAAACTTGTACGATTAAATATTCACAAATACGAAAATTCGGAAACTCTGATCCGATATTCCCTTTCGAGAAACTATGGTGCTTGAAAATAAATCGCACTACACTCTCATTCCTAAATTAGTCTATAGTTATATTCCAAATATTTAGTTGGTGAGTAATAACCGCTGATGAGTGATGACGACTCTTCCAATTTTTATATATTGCCAATTTTACCACATGGGTACCGTATTCGCTATTCACACCGATCTATAAACATATTTTTAGGAAAATTGAAAATTTGAACGAGTACAACTTTTTCTTTGTTTCTCGAGGCAGATGATGTAGGATTTTACTAAATAAAGTTTTCAATTTGTTATGTGCAGGTCAGCATCAAAAGTATGATGTCATATGCCATGCAATCTAAAACCCTTGGCTTCAAAATGATAAAATTATAATTATACCCCCAGTCGGGGTGTTATGTAAATCACTCATGGGAATATTGGGATGGTTACCATTAAACATTACACAAGTACAACTTGTGATGTTATGGAATATACTATTATATTTGTTTAAACTTATAATATAAATTATATATAGTTACGTGGTAATTTACAGAATTGCTTAACAATTAATACATGAGCTTTCAAATATATATGTTGCAAACCTTATTTTACTCTTTAAATAAATATGTTGCAATTGTAGTATCATATTTTTTAATTAAATAATGCATAAATTGTAATATGATATTTGAAATGCAATAGTGTCACTAACTTTCATATTGTTACAAAATCAATACCCTCAATGTTTTCTTATCACCAAAATAATTGGCAAATCAAATGTAATAATGGAGATTGAAGTGTTAATGTTGCAACAAATTAAAGGATGATAATATCATTATAATGTTTTAGAAATTATTTCAATTACCCAAATTTGTGTGAAATAATATTATCATTGGTTGGAAATATTTATGTACATAGGGATTATTCACTTCTCAATTGTAGCTATAAGAAGTAGATTAGTACTAGTAGCATTTCTCGTGTTCATATATACAAATATATAAAGGTCTCCTCGAAAATATTAATGAGATATTTAGAGTTAAAATTTCACGAATCCTCCGACAAATAACAATAAAAAATAGGGCAAATAGCCTGTAAATTGTTGAATTTTGCTCAAATTCTCGTTTTGCATACCAGTTTTAAAATCGGCGTGTAAATTGCCAAATTTTCAATTTTTTCTGATTTTGCAACCAACGTTGACTCCGACAAAATAAATGCTGACATGTCCAACCGGAATTCCTACGTGTTTCGGCCGATAATTAATACCACGTCACATTTAATTAAGGGAAAAATAGCCTGTAAATTGTTGAACTTTACCCAAATTC
>JAYJMF010061123.1:0-20071 GCA_036873715.1 Salvia sclarea
TTAAATATTAATATGTAGAGAATTTGAGAAGCTTCTGGAGCTTCTAGAAGCTTTTCGAAAACTAAGGTCGAACCTCGGCACTGAACCTCGGCTCTCGAAGCTCAGGTCGAACCTCGGCTCTCGAACCTCAGGTCGAATCTCGGCTCTCAAAACTCAGGTCGGACCTCGGCTCTCAAAACTCAGGCACCTCGTCACCTCGGCTTTCGTAGCCCAGACACCTCGTCACCTCGGCTTTCGAAGCCCAGACACCTCGTCACCTCGGCTTTCGAAGCCCAGGCACCTCGTCACCTCGGCTTTGAAGCCCAGGTACGTCACCTACATAATTCTTTTCACTTATCTAAAATTTCTCGAGATTTTTTTCTTAATCTCATAAGTTCATATCTCTTAAGGATGCAATGCCCTAATTAATGAGCCCATAATTTTACTTAATCACGCCCTAATTCCTGCTACAGGAATTCGGGATACTACAGGCACTGTGCAGGTTATATTCATATAATCTGCACAAAAATATTTTCGTGTGTCTTTCTTTTTTCGTTCACAGTCTTTCATTCCGCTGCAAAATACTCTCTGTGTCTGTCATTGTTATCTCAACATCATACACAACACCCATTCTGAGTGGAAGCAACACTTTCATAATTGACAATTTTACTCTAACAATACTAAATTATAATCCCAGTAGATTCGTGATTTCAGTTGGAATAGATAAGGATTTGAGAAGAAAGATTCGAGAATAGACAATAGAAGAGATGAGAGAAAGATTCGAAAGTGAATTGGAAGAAGCATTGGCCGAAATCTGGAGCATTGTCTTATGCGGAGAAGCTGAATCATTTTCATCCATATCGCCTCCAGATAAATCCTTTCAACTCTTTCGATATCCGTCGTAAAAACGGAAAGATAAATCGTTTCAACTCTTTTGCAGGCGGAGTATATGTTTATTTACACTGTATTTCCAGTCTATACTATAGGGCAGGCCTGCAATTAAAATATTAACTAAATTTGGATGTATTTGAGAATAAACTACACTACTAAAGTATCTAGTCGTCCTTAGATCATCTCCAATGCAATTTAGTTCCATATAGTGGGTTATGTCGTATGAAATTAGTTCCAATGTGCTCAAACCTAAAATGAATTTTTTTGGCTCTTTCTCTATCATCCAAATGTAGAGATTGTGTGTTGATCTAGTATCAAGAGCTCCAAGCTAAATATCTCGGGTATGAATACTCTGTAATGCAACTTTTAAAAATTTTGCATTTCTTACGTTAGAAACAAAATTGCATACTTGATTTTTCAGATTATTTTATTTTTGGATGATTGAGGGGCTGGAATTAAAAATAAATAAATAGAGTGAAGAAGCAGCAGCAGCTTCACTGGCGCATGGTGTAAGAAAGGTACAAATGGCAAATGCTGATTCTTTGAATTTCATGTAGGTTTGTTAATGTAATTTTGTATAAATTTTGTTCAAGGCCCAAAGCCCAGAATTGTAATATGAAGTGGGTTTAATTTTGGGCTTAATGTTATTAAATTTTATTAAAGTGTGGAATTTATTTTTGTTAAGTGTGATTATTTTAATTAAGTGTGTAATGGAGTATAATTTTGATGTGATTTATTTGAACATAATTTTTATTTCAAGTTATATTATTTATGTTTATCTTTTGTTTAATATTGCTCATTATGGTTTCCTCAATCCTCAAAATGTGCAGAAAACCTAGACTAGCGAATCATAAATTGTGATACTTAGAGCAGAAGTTAGGGGGAAGCAAATGTGTTAAATTCTTCAAACACAAACTCGATGGTGGGTCGAGTGAGAGACGCGTGAGTGGAGTGCATCGTCGCGCTTATGTACACACTGCGTGTGGGAGTGGCAGCGTGCCCGAGCACCTATAATTATAAAGATTTTCCTTTTCTCTTTTTATGTTTTTTTTAATATAAGAAAAAAGGTGATTCTATTCATAGCCCCCAAAATTTCTCACTATAGCCCCTTTTTTAAAAAATAAATAAAATATTAATAAATGTACATTTTTAGCCCTAGAAACTACATCCCCAAATTTAACGCAGGCTGTCCTTTTGGAAAATGTATAGCCATGTGTTCTTCGGGAACACTTAATATTTAATATAGTTTAGTTTTATTAAGAACTTCAATGATTTATTTGTTTTGAATAATCTTAGAGATTATTAAGATTGACAATTTTATGTTTCTTCCGAAAACATAAAAAATACATCAAGAAAGTTCTTGTATATATGTATTCACGAAAATATAACCAATAAAACAAATATTGTATTCGTTAATTTTAGATCTAGTATTACAAGAAATCAAATCATCGAAGTACGTATAGCATCTCTAGATCTCAAAGCAAATAAAAATAATGTTTGTATCTCGTGAGTTTTGCAAATACGAATTAAACATATATAATTGCAAAGCATGTATTAAGATTAGATTCATGGCTCAAGGATTTCAATATTCTCAATTGTAAGTATTGAAAGCAAAACATCAAAACATAGCTTTCGTACCTTAGTAGCTGATTCCAAAAAAAAAAATGGAAGAGGTAGAACAAGCGTGCTGATAACGTGTGATAAACTAGAGAGAATAACGTAGAGAGAACAAGTAGAGAGAATAACAATATATTCAAGTGTGTAAATAATGAGGACTAAAGGCCTCTATTTATAGGGGATACAAGAACTAGGGTTAGGGTTTTAGGCATCACATAAATAAGGTAGGTAAATCATACCACAATTTGTACCTCAATATGTTCAGTCTTGACCTCCCCAAGAATATCTGAATGATGAACATCATGTAAGTTTCAATATGGAAAATTATCAAAGTACATGAAATGAATAAAATGTAGATATTTAATGGTAAATGTTATTAACCTAACACAAATTTGGAATTGTGCGTGGATATGTCGCTGAAACGAATGAAGTCAAATCCATTTTCCTTAATATTGACGCCTTCCTGTGGATCATAAACCTTTGTGGCCAACCCAAAGCCAATTATCTTTTCATGGTTGATTTTGGCTCTTTGAAAATTTGGATTGTTGTCAATGGGTAGGAAATTTTTAACTACAACTAAATCCCCCTCCGCGAGTAAAGGCATAAACCTTTTCTTCAAGTCCAAGGAGATCGATGCTTAGATTTTATTGCACTACATTTAGCACGTTATTTGTTTATAAGTAGTAATGTTACAATTATTTTGTAAAATTTAATCAATATAAAACAATGGTGTGATTATATGTAAAACTTACCCATTCATCGAGTAAAATCATTTCGAGTCCTTCCTTGCTCAAAGATCTTTTTGGACCCACAAGCGGATGATTCTAACTACTATAGAAGCGTTTTTTGTGTTTTGGTTTATTGCATTCAAAGGGATGGGTACATCAGAGACCGCCATTCTAATTTTTGTGAAAATAATTGACAAGGAGTATAAGTTACACTATTTTCTCATTTTGTTTTAATAGAATGATTCATCATCATGTATAAGTGAAAACAATGATGTTTGTGAATCATGGATTAAATCATGGAGGCAAGACGAATCAGAAAAAATCATGGGCACAAATCCACTCATCAATAAGCATTCATTATAACATTATATATACTTTGCATATTAAAGAATAAGAAGTAAAAATTTCAGAAAAATATTACGGTGTAATGGATAAATCGATACCTTTCAAAGTTGAAATATGTTGACACCGTTGAACACCGAACCAATGTAATAGTTGCTCGACCGTTAAAGTATCTGAGAAAGAAAAATAAACCAGAGATATTTCTATCATATTAATTAAATTGATGTGAAGAGATAAAGAAAGAAGAGTTCAGAGAAGATAATACCTTGAATATGAACGCTATGAGTGAGAGAAAGAGTGTATCTATTCATAGCGAATAGCGCGGCAGTGGAATGGCGAGGTTACAGTATGGAATTGTAAGAGTCGAATCTATTTGGGATTTATCTGTGGAATTCTAATAGTCTAGTCTATTTGGAATCCCGCTGATTGGTGTCTCTGTTCATGGCGAAATGTGCGGAGGTGGAATGGCGAGGTTAGAGTATGGAATTGTAAGAGTCGAGCCTATTTGGAATTTATCATTGGAATTCTAAGAGTCTAGTCTATGGTGGCCACCGGCGATGGATTTGAAGGGCGCCATCTCTGTTGCCTCTCAATTTTGAAGTAGGGAGGGTTTGGGCTGCGGGAGGCATGAGTTTGCCTCTCAATTTTAAAGTAGGGAGGGTTTGGTTGTTTGGGGTTGTGGCGGGCATGAGTTTGAGACAATAATGGATAATGTATTAATAGTATTATTTAATTTATTAATTAGTGTATATAATGATTTTAAAATACATTAAAAAACAAAAAATGAGAAAATAGAGATGTTGAAATGGAGCGATTCTAGATGGGTTTGTGTTGAGGTGGCACTATTGGCTCATTTTGTTTTATTGGAATGATTTTATGCATTTGAACGAAAAAATCACGAGTTTTTATTTTATAAACATAAATACGAAAAGAAATGATTTTCTTAAGGTTGATTTTTCTAAGTACAATATCTTTTAGGATATTTTCTTAATTAATCGACAACTTAACATTCTTTCAAATCAAAACTTTCATTTTGTGCCTAATGTTTTCGCAAACGAGGCACGTAAGTTAAAATGGGTGTTTTAATGATTTGTAATTGTGATTGTAAGAAAAAAAAATTCTTGGCTTTCAAATCATTTTCGTAGATACCCATTGAAGTTATAGAAATATACAGAGACTTTAATATATTATATTTGCCAAGTCTAGTAAAAAATTGAGAAGTTTTATTGCTCTCCTACATTAACTTGAGTTGTTTTTTTATTTTCAACATGCAAAACTTTTTAGTGTTTGTCCATTGTTATTTTAGCAGGAAGAGTTTTACACCTAGCAGACCCAGTATATTAAGCCTTTTTAGTGACCTAGTAGAATTATGAGATTAGTTTGATAAATATCAATATCGAGTGTTGATGAATACAATTGCACTTTGCGTCCAAGCTATAATGTCATTATTTGTAAAATGCGAACGGTGTGAGAAATTTATTTAAATAGAAAATGTAGTTGGATTTTTATCTGGATGTTGGTGATTACGTGTAAAAATAGTTCCTAAATACAATGAAATGCATAACTTGTGCATTAATTGTTATGTACAAGGAGTTGATGGTGTTGGCCGGATAACAAGTGGTTATGCTCAAGTTATGGCTTGTTGTACATATCATTTGTGCATAGAACTGTAATGGTTGTGCATGACTTGAAATTGAGAAGGCATGATGTTTTGTGGTTGATGAAATATGAAAAATATAGTGTCAAATGCATAACTCATAATTATTTATGTATAAGAATATAATGGTAGTGCATGATTGTAAATCGGACAAACATAATATATGTTTTGTGTTTGCTATAATTAAGCAAATAAAAAGCCTTTTATGCACAACAAAGTTAAAATTTTATCATTAACAGTAATGTAAAAACACATAAAACAACTTATAGACACATTAATATAAACTACTACCATTAAAAATAATTGTAGACCAAAAAAGCTAGTGGAATTAATACTGAGAAATTAATTAGTGGAAATTCTCACAAATGCGCTTTTGATGTATGTTGTGTGATATCATTTCTTATGGCTAACATTTGAGAAATTGATAGAGATAAGAGTGATGTGTAATTGACGCATTGAGGAGTGAGCTTGTTTGGAATTTGATGCTTGCTCTGCATTATCATCTGTTTTGTAGCTTGAATTTGAGAGGTTGATAGATATTACAAGTGTGATATATTTGAAGCATGAGGTGAACAATTTGTTAATTAGATGTTTATTATGCTTCCCCGAATTCTTCTTCTTAGAAACTATAAATCCTTCATTTGTTATTTTAATGAGTGTCTGTTGCTTGTAATGCTTAAATTTGAATTGTGTGATCAATCCTTATTAGATGACTAAAGTTCATAGCCCTTAGAGAACCGATGTACATTGATTTTGGATGTTGAAACTTCAATGATATTTGTGCAGGACTTTTGGCAACAAAATATAATGTTAATACAATACCTGCCAAGGAGGAGGTATTGCAGGAGAATTGTGATAATACATCACAAAGTCCTGTGGCCATAGATCATACCAACGCAATAGGTTCCGAATGTAAAGGTCAGAAAACATGTTTTTGTTGTATTTCTTCGGCTTATCCTATTCTTTAAGTTCTAATGAGATGACATCTAGAACCTGGACATTATATTGCATAAAATGTTTCTGTAAAGCATGAGATTTCCGGCATCCAATATTTTGTATATCTGAATCTTTTCATCTATACTGACCAAGATTTTTATCCTAGTTATTTTAATGTGTTGACTAGCTTGCTGCAGAACTTAATAGGAATTTGTATTAGATTGATATTGTTATGTACTAGTAGTAGTAGTAGTAGTAGTAGTAGTAATCAACAAATAAATCATAACAAATGGATGATTTACTGTAAGTAGATAATGTTTTGAAATTGACTATTAGTTATTAACTTCGAAAAATCAAAATCCTGCCCAACTTCATAGTTGGGATGATGCGCAGTCTCATAATGTATGTTCTCAAAATACAACCTATATGCTTATTGAAAGCAGTTTTCATGACTCTATTTGCTACTTCCAATAAATTAGACATGATGAAATCTTCATTAATCTTGCAGCTATTCTTTGCTGCTGATCTTCTCGCTGCATGATTTCAGTGATATGTTGTAATCTGATTTTCTGTAAATTATGTCCTTCCCCACCTTAGTGAGTTCCAAAATGGCTCTGAATCATAGCTAAATACAAACATGATAGGTGTCTGTATTTTGTTAAAGTGATAACTATAGACTTATAGATGCTTATGATTGTTTGTTTGTTTGTCACTAAAGTTTCATGTCAATTTCAGTGGGTAGTCATTTTACACTACTCTTAACTTCCACAGATATATTGCATATGTACAAGAATATGTTGCAACAACATGCTCAAAAGGAGAATATTGGGTTTCCTATATATACTTCTGAAGCTGAGGGACCTCCTCATGCTCGGCGTTTTAAGTCAAAGGTCTCCCTTAATGGAAAAACATACTAAACGGTATAATTTTTTTCCACACTAAAGGAGGCCGAACAAACTGCTGCACGAATTGCTTGTAAGGCATTATCAGTGGATGCAATTCAAGAGGCTAGTGCTCTTAACTCTTTGATGCAAAAAAATGATTTCCTTATTTTGCTCTCTGACTTTGTAAATTTGACATGCTATCAGGATTCAAAAATCTTCTACAAGAGTTGGCCCAGAAAAAGGGTCTAATGTGTCCATCATATGAGACAGTCACCTCGGGGTTGTCTCACAAGCCTATATTTGTGTCTACTGTCGAGATATGATCTGACAGTTTTCAAGGCTTTGAGGCTAAGACCAGAAAGCAGGCAGAAATGAATGCAACCGAAGTAGCTTACTATGCTCTTACAAAAGGTAAGAGCATTATGACCTTTGGAGAGAGAGCTCATTGAAGTTATATTTTCATATATTCTTGCTGTATTTGTGAACAACAACTCAATTAATCAAGCATTACTTTCTGGCTTGACTGACCAATCACTAATTTAATCATGGCCTCCTTGTAATGTATAAAGAGTTATCTTTCTTGTATACAGCCGTAAGTTTAAACATTACCTATGAATTTATTACTCAACCTCCTCTGGCATTGACTCACATTCTTTAGCAAAATTAGTAGATTGTTGTTTCTAAAGTATTATCTTTGTTAGAGCCTTGTTTATCTTGCTAGTTGTATGCTTCTTTAGTGACAGAGCAATGGCTGAATGCTCATTGTGGTGGTATCTCCCATCTTTTAGAGCATGACCTGACAGTGACACCATTCTCCCTAATATTATACTTTCAATCAAGTTCCTTTGAAATGTATTATTTCAATGTCAAACTGGTATTGAACTTGCACTATCTGGGCTGCATTTTGTTTTTTTTTTTTTCAATCTTAGTCGGTGCTGTATAAGATCATGACGGGGTTAAAGGTTAACATAATTGGGGAGTTGGGTATGAGAATCCATGCAATTTGGGTGTCATTCAATGATTAAAGTACAGACAAGTCTGTTCATGCCCTAAACATAAATTTATATTTGCAGGAGGGCCACCTACGAATTCGTTAAAGATATCTTCTGTGAACAGATATCCTGTTGCTGATATTTTGTCATAGAATATCCAGCCCAGTGCAACTGAGAAGCATCAAGTTGCAGCAGATGAAGGTGATTTCTAAATTAAAACTCGATTTCTGTTGAAAATGTGAAGACTGACATCAGATGATCAAAGAAAAAAATATAAAAATGCATGCATGCTAATGTACTTGCTTAAATGGATGTACAATATTTTTTGGTTACAAAACATGTTTCAGTAGCTCTGGCTCAAATGGGTAAACACCCGTGCTCCTTCTGTCTGAATCTTAATCATTTTTAGTCTATGCAGAAGATATCTCTTTTTACTTCTGTCAAATGTGATGATGTGTTATAAAATTATATGAACATTTTAACAAATAATAATCGAGATGGATCTGCAAGCTTATTTTTATCCTCAAAATAGAATATGAGTGCAGAATCACATTTATCAGAGTACCAGACAATTTGTTTTAGTTAAAAAGTTTGGAAAGAGAAATCAGCTCAAGGAATACGAATCAGATGGATAGACCTGTTTTGTCTTCGTACTCTTATCTCATACTGGGGACTGCATTTTAATATCCTTTCCTGTTAAAATGTATGTATTGATTCTGATCCAGTTTCTTTTACTAATTTCTTATGATATTACATGTTTCTTGTGTAACCAGTTCACTTCAGATGGTCCCCTAAATGTGAAAAGAGCCAAGTCTTCGCCTGAAAACACCGATGTGAAAGCTCATGCTCATATCAACCCTCCATCTCATGATTCATCTTTGGAGAAGTCAACATCTGCGGAGCTGTCCATGAACCGATGGCTGAAAACCAGCCAAGGTGGAAGAAGGTGGTGTTTCCGCGCAAATCAAACTGGCCAATACCTGAAAATGCCTCTGTGATGCCATATAGCAATGGCCAGTTGCTTACAGAGTTGAAGTAGATCAAAAACCAACTACAGAACGCATGCTTGGTTTAGGTGAAGCAAGCATGCTTGTTTATTTGGTGAAGAAATGCATGCTTGTTTATTTGGTCTTTTCCCCCAGAATTAAACTTACATCCTTTCTTATCTTTTCTTTTCTTAGTAGTATTATTTTCGACCAACTTTGTTTGCTTAAACATCTTACACAGGAAATGGATCTAACCTCCCTACGTAACTATACAATATTTTATGCAGAGGTGGAGCTGCGGAGCTAATAATGGGCATAAGGCTTAAGCCCCCACCAATCGATTTTTGTTAATTTGTCAGTAAGTATTTTATGTCAATCGTTGTGCAAAAGTCTCCATTAAATTGAATCACAAGAAATTAGTTTATCAAACTCTGTAGTCCCCATTCAATAAGTTTTTCTAGCGTTGCACTTGATTGTATGGGAAAGAGTATATTAAAAGCAAATATTACATTGATATTTCACCAAAACAAATTCATTTTCTCTGGTAGTAAACCTGCTGCATATATTTGACAATAGGAATAGTATGCAACATATTTTTACAAGGTAAACAAGCTTTGCCCCTTATTTTTAACAAATAGATATTTGCATTTGATTTTCTCATTGCAAAAATGCGTCCACATCAAATTGTTCCAATGTCTACTATAATGGCAAAGGTGTAACACTCAACATATGAATAATTCACAACCTAGTCTACTCTCAAGAAAACCAAAATGACTACAAATACCACGAAAGACAATATCTTTTGTATCTAAGTCTACAAAACCTGGCCCTTGTTGCATAAGCGAAACCATTACACATAAATGCAGGCGAATTCACATCACAATACCTTCAATATTGTTAAGAGCCTTCTTTGCAATCCTGTACTTGCTCACCAGTAACTTTTTACCACTCACGACATATTTACTGATGAAAAGCTCAACTCCGCTCCTGAGAGGTTCATATTCAGGAGTCACAGCGATACGCGTAAAAATATTCCAGATTTTCTTATCTGAGAACTCAAATATGGCCTCAAATAGCATTCGAAAATGCATGATCCTTTTTGGAGTCAGATTTGCAGGGTCACTCAAATCAACTGCCTTCAAAACTGCTAGTGAAAGGCTAAAAGACTCCACCATCCTTGCAGTAAATTTTGCTAAATGCATTGATCTGAGCAGTGGTGTTGTCTCCAGTTCTTTGAAGTGATCCCACAGGCAATACTGCACCAGAAAGAGACGCAGACAAATTAAAGTTCAGCATATTAAGGGAAGTGGATATATGTTATGCCAACCCATATGAAACAATAGCATGAGATTATAGGCAAAAATTACCAATAATTTTAGCAGTCGGTATAACTGAAAGAAACACCACAAGATCCAATAAACTATTACACAGCCTAATTTAAACTAGCCTTATCGAACACAATATTCACATTGGAGACCGATAGGTCACGATAGCAGCCTTCTGATGTAGACCTTCACTTTTCACTTAAATCATTCGTCTTTAACTTCTAGCAGAGGGAATTTTTAAAGTGTTGAGTTCTTAACAAGGACAGCGTACCAGAGCAGGATATGCCAACTAGAGAGAAAATAACACAGGAACAACCTAAAAGAAAGGAGTATCTCAAAATGGCAGTGCCTTGTTTAACTAAATCAGACCCATTGCATATCTCTCATACTGCAGCATCTCAGCATTTAGACATATAATCCATGTAAGAATTTCAGTTCCCCATCACTTAAAACAATGCAAGGGACTTGGTTACAGTTACATCTCTACCAGTCTATTGTGATACATATGCTAATATCAGATTACTTGATGAATTACATAGAACCATGGTATAGACTATAGATACATGTAAAATGACTCAAATCAATCAAAGAAAGGTAGAAGTATAAAGCTGTTTCCCATCCACAAAAGTGACAAACATTAATTGAATCAATATCTTCCTTTTTAGTGTAAAATCATTTTGAGTGATAAAAATATAAGGCTGCTTCATATCCACAAATGACAAGCATTAATTGAATCAATCTCTTCCTTTTTAGTGTAAAATCATTTTTGAGTACACTGCAAATTTATCATTACCAAATGAAAATTTCTCATACAGCGGGTGGGCAATTATAACGTCTTACAGCAATCAACTATAGTCAAATAAAACTCCAGCTCATTTTATCCATCTTCCTTAGGCACAGAAGGATGTGCTTCATATGTAATCCTTAATCCTCAAGCAGTACCGGGGAGAAGTTAGATATTTGGTTTCAATTTTCATTTCTCAAAGATCAATAAAACGGCTCTTGGAAAATTTAATAGCTAAACCAAAAATCAGAAATTCACCTGTAAAGTGAACTTGTGGTTTTTGTCATGGCTGCATAGCTTAGATGCAAGAATACAGTAGTATTCGTTGAATACTTTCTCTTGTAGACAGCACTCCACAAGTACCCGCATGATCTCTCGATCCTAGCGTGCAGAGAAGACAGCTGGGATATTAGAAATGATTAATAACTACAAGAACAATATTTAAGATATTGATACCTGCTTCCCTGGCAAGTCCAGTCTAAGAAGTTTCTCAAATGCATCAAGATAGTCCTCTCCACTCATGATTACACAAAAGATCGCATTTCTTGCACTTGTATTCATCCTCATTGATGCTGCGAGCTGTAGCATCTTTTTGGTTTCGGGGATCTCTTTATCAATTGTGCCAGCAACCTCTTCAATATTTTCAGTAGTTGAAGCAACATCCCCAGACAACCACCACTGGCCTTTCTTGTTAGGATCAAGAAGCTTGCTCCATTTCAAACCTCGGATTAATATATCATCAACCCTTAACTGCAGTAGAAAAACAATGCATTGTCAGTAAAAGAAAAAAGAAAAAATATATATATGAACATACAAATATGCAAGCTTACACCTCAAAAAGGATGCAACTATGCTTATTTCTTCAAATAAGCAAGTAACCTAAAACCCTTATATATAAAATATCCCAACTTTTCACAAATAGTCATCATTTGATTGTCAACTATTCTGGAGGAGTTAATTACATAGGACAGCAAAAAAATACACAAAACAGCAGCACATCAAAGAAAAAAAGTAGTAAAATATTGTCAAAGTGGCAGATAATGGAGAAAATGGGGAACAAAAAGGACCAACATTACACAAGCGGCAGACCAAAGAAAACAACATGTAGATTGAGGTGGTCCCAGATATGGACACAATGAAGCACGGCTTCAACTAGAGCAGTTCAAGGCAGAGCAGACGCTAATTGATCAGTGAAATATAAAATTAGGTCTATGATAACAGAAACCACATTGTCTTGTCCAGTATCTTGAGCATGTTATTGTAGAACAACTGCAATACTAATTATGTGAATGAGAACATGAACCTTCTGTAGCCACTTCTTTATCCGAGTGTGCTGCACAGTTTCTTCCTTCGATCTCTTTTTATTGTTCTTTATATCGCATATGGTTTCAAGCATAAACTCCATCTGAAGAAATTGACAGGAGTAAAAGGGAGTGAAGCACATATAACAAACTCATTGTTAATAACTTTCAATGTACATACTCTTTTGTTGTTCATATTTGATTGCCCGGATTCAGAAGAGGCCTTCAACTCATTTACCCTACTCTGAATACTATGAATGAAACTTTTCATGCCAACAGGATCATCCCCTCGCAATTTCATCCCACAACCTGTCATAAGCAGTTCTTTTAGTATAAATAAAATGCAGTCGCCAAGAGACCAAGACCACAGCAAGCCATGGTGTGTAGTCCAGTCGAAATTCTATTTACAAAATAAAGGTTGTAGTCCAGTCCAAATTCCATTTAACAACCTCTAAAACAGTTGTGTAGATTTTGTTTGAGCAAGGTGAAATAATTGTCCAACAATTTTAAAAGGTCCACACAATAAACGTTTTTACCATGAAAAAAATACCCAAAGAAAGTATCACTTACACTGCAACACAGTCAAGACTGTCGAGACATCAACCTCAGTTAACCGTTTGCCAAGCATTATCAGGAAATCATATATCAATTCACTGGTCATCAAAAGGAGAGTTCATAAATGATACACATCAAAACTCAATATCGATTAAAAGGGAGGGGAAAAATGGAGGAAGAAGATGATGCCCAAATGAGATAACTATATGTCAAGTTAATAACATCACGGAAACATTCACTTGCAGAGCAATCAAATAATTTTTCAATTCTTCAGTAAGTGAATGTCCTTTTTTTTGTATTAAGAGTTCATTCCTGAAAACAATCTCGAATGTCAAAAATGATTGATGCAAGGAATGCTTGGCAGAAAGAGATAGCACTACTTAAACATCATGCCATGTCATACCAAAAGCATATGCTTAAAGAAACCAACTTTTGCCGCACAAGATCAATAAACCTATAGAAACAACCTGGGGACAATTTCAAAATATATGCTACCTGTCATGCTTGAGCCAATATCTGCTGAACAACAACCAAGATCATCAAGCAGATACCAAACTTGCTCTAGTATAGTATGCTTTACATGCACAGATTAGGAATTCAAATGCAAAAAACAAACTAATTGGCAATGAGAAGCTGATAAATGCCAAAAGGGGAAGAAATCATAAGCAACTCTACAAATGGATTCAATGTACAACCAGCACAAGTGAACATGCCATTGCATTTATAAAAATAATAAGTAAATCAAAATATTGTTACTGTACCTGGAGCAAACCCCAAAAACATATAAATGAGATAATAGAAGAGTCAAATTCCGCAAGGAGAGATTGTCTTCTTTCATATACTCTTCCTGAGATAGAATACAAAAAAAGGCCTCTTGTCAACCAAGAGAAAACACAACTTGGAATATGAACAAGGTGACCATATTGCGAATTTGATAAGCCATATAGCTTGACTTGAAGTGATTACGTCTTTTGAATAAGTATATACCCATTGTTGGTTAATTAATTCATACTTTGCAAAAGATGTATAAAACTTGTTCAGGTAAAGTACCTCAAAACAATTTGCAAGACGTGCAAGAAGTTTGGCACCAAAGTCCATCCCAATCGAACAAGCCATTCCAGCAACAAATGCTGCAAAAACTGCAGCATACCTTCATATGGTGATGCAAAATTGCATTTGATGTCAAAAAATGAAAGAGGAAGAACAACTAAATTTGAACGGAAGATAAAAACTTGTTTCTGGAAGGATCTTACAGTTAACTTAAATAAATTATTCTAAATACCACAAAACTTTTCTTCACTGAAAGTATAAATATGGTCCATGGTCCGGGTTGGTAGTACCGGGTGAAAGAAATCATATAAGCCTTCAGAGTAAGAAGAATGAAGTGCAATGTTCATTCCTCTCTTGGTGTGGTCATCCATAAAATATAATTATATCCCATAATAATTTCATAATGATTTACATTAATTTCATAAAAGCCCCCCCCCCCCCCCAACCACCCACAAAAAAAAAAGAATAATAAATTAATAATAATTAATATTAATTAGTCTGCAACTGTATAAACTCAACTAGGAACAACTGGAGAAAACATAGGGAAAACCAGGGAAAGAAACACATATTCTTAACTGTTCATTTCCACGAGGACCTCCAGAACAAGATGCCACAATCTCTTCACTTACGATCTGAGTACCAACAGCACGACCTACTGACTGCAAGCAGCAGAAATTACAAAAATCGTGAATATTGAGATTGTTAACTCATGCTAATCTACAATAAAGCAAGTGTTCAAGACAACTAAGAAAGATTAGTTCCATATGAACAGCATAGCGAATGCCCAACAGTCTGCAAGTAGCAGAAATTATGAGAACTAAGATCTCAATACCAACAATGCCACTCATGCTTAACCACGACTGATATTAATCAAGATAAGAAGCTAATTGATAAGGGTCAACAATCTGCAAGTAGCAGAAATTATGAGAACTAAGATCTGAATACCAACAATGCCACTCATGCTTAACCACAACTGGTATTAATCAGATAAGAAACTAATTGATAAGGTCCATAGAAATGGCTGGCCCATGCCCAGTTCTTGCAATTGTTATGCAAAGAAATGCAATGTAAGCACATAACAGGACAGAACCATCAATTTTCAAGCTTCTGAAATGAAAAGATTGTTCAACGGACAATAATCATATAAATAGAAAGGAGAAGTACGTCTTTTCCATTTAACTGCACAAATATCCTGGAGTTAACAAGAGTCTAATTTGATGAAAGACTGTTTGTTAGATATGTGAAACATCAACATATAATTTATACCATTCACAACCATTATCAAACATTGTTCCAAGCTCAATCACTATCTATAATTGTATTTTTCTGTATTTTGCAACCCGTCTCTAAAAATTTCGCAAACAATACATGAACAAGATTATACAAAGTAGATATGCCTACTGGTAACTTACTTGAAAGAGTGCAGAAATTTCCCCGGTGATTGACTCCACGTTGGTCTCAGAAAGCCTATTCAGAAGTCCTGAAAGAATGAATCAAATCAATCTGGGAGATGGCAAATGATAACTAATAGGGTCATAAAACCTTAAGAGGATACAAAGGTAAGCTCATACCTCGTAATCTTCTACGCACTTCAGCATATTCAGCCGATTCATTTCCACCACGAGATCTAAGATGGGGAGCCACATATTTCCCTGCCCCCTTGTTAGGTAATTTATCCAAGGCTACCTCAGAGGAGACAGTGTTTGGAGGTCCAGATGCCTCAGTATCTGAGCTTATTATTGTGTCAGATTCTTGTTCTTGTTCAGATGAAGTGGAATTGTCATGCGATTTTAATAATCTGCTAGTTTTAAGGTTCTTCTTTGGATAATCTGTTGAAAGATACTCATCCTCATGCTCCTGATCACTAGTTAGGGAATAGGACTCTTCACTGCCTTCATCAGATGAAATAGGGGAATCTTTTGGTGAGACCACATCCTCAAGCTCCTCATCACTAGATAGTACATTGAACTCCTCACTTCCTTCACCAGATGAAATCTCATCATCTAAGTCTTCATCTGAATCCATCATTTTAGTTTTCAAAGAAACAACAGCAACTCGAGCCTTTTTATCCTCTTTTCCAATTTTTCCAAGATTGTCAGTCATAGGTGGTATTCCTTCAAGCAACACATCAATCTCATCATTCGCATTAGTCAACCTCCCACTCTTCACCTTGAGCTTCTTCGCAAGTCTCCTCTCCAAACGCTTATCCTCCTCTGCTAAAGCCAAGTTTCCATTCTTTTCCATATCCAGAAAGTTAAAGAAATTGGCTTTTGGGATTTTATTTGAACTCCTCTTCCGTTTCAACTCCTTTTGAAATTCTGATTTTCGCAAAGTACGATTAGACACAGTTGCCTCACTGGTTATGGAATCCCTTATTTTAGTTTTGGATCTCTCTACCACCTCAGGTTGCACAGTGCTATCATCATTTTCATTGTTCTTACCCCTCCCTGTCTTCTCCAATTTAGAAATCTTTGATTGCTACAGAAAATGAAATGAAAATTCATACTTCAACGAGAAAATAAGTTTTGTTTTCGGATTTCATAATTGAGAAAAACAATCACATAAAATAAGTGCAGCAATAATATAGAATAAGTGTCTGAGCTCATCATAATATCGGAATAAAACAGAAGATATACAAAAAAAAAAGAACAACTAATGAATATATAGATATGCAAATTACTCGATGGTGGATCCATGAATCAAACTTTTTCTTATTCCTGGCTGAGCGAGCCTCTTTTCTGCGGTCTTTGCGGCTGGCTTTCTCTTCTGCAACCACAGTAGAATGGCAAACACTGTTATCAGAAGTACACTGGCGTAGTAAACAACAATTGCGCAGACATTACTCTTACCCATGCTGTTGTTTGCTGGAGACCAGCTTTCTCGCCGAGGAAGGAGGGCAAGCCAAGCAGAACAGAAAGAGAGACTGCTGACGTGGGGAGCGGCGGCGGCGGCGGCGGCGGTGGTAGGGAAGAAGAGGCGGCAGGTTGAAGGAAAACGGAGACGGCAAGATTTTAAGTGGGGTTTTTTGGAGGAGATTAATTTCTCACGACTAACTGTGTGCCATTTTGTTGGGGGTGGTCAAAAAAGAAATAAAAAAGACAAACATTTGCCTTAGGCCGGCCTAACGTTAGGCCAATTGTTTGTCGCTTTTATTTTAAGCCATGAGTCGAGCGAGGGGAGCCGAAGGCGAACGCTGAGCGAATCGTAAAAGCATAATTGTTGCCGGTTTCATTATCTATATTAATTATCGAAGCCGAAGGCGGAGCTGTTTGTTGTTTGCCGCCCCCTATTATCGTTGCCACTTTCATTATTTATATATTAATTGGGTCGGGCCTAACGTTAGGCCGGCCTAACGTAAATGTGTCTAAAAAAAATCAATTGACCCCAACCGAAATGGTCCGGAACTTGAGTGAATTGACCCGATAAACCGATCTAATCTTTATTAGTAGTAGTCTTTTAGTTTTTAACTTGATAATTAGGTTTTGATGTTTGTAGATCGTGTTTTTTTTCCTTATGTCTAATAAAAAACTTTATGACATAAAAATTGAACAAAATCATCAATAGTGTATTGTCAAATCATCAGTAATTTATTAATTTTTTATGTCGAAATATCACTTACTTTTGTATCTAATAGAAAATTAAATATTTTAATTGCGAAAACGCGAAGTACAGTAATTGTTGTTAAAAAATATTTATCAAGAAAAAGAAAAATATACAGTATATTTTATCTTTTCAATAAATATTTTGGCCCAACAGTTTAGCTCGAAACTAGAGTTGTCAATTGGGCCGGGCATGGCCCAGACTCGGTATGGGCCGGCCCAGGCCCAGCCCGGTAGATTAAATAAGCGGGCTCGGGCCGGGCTACCCCTTATATAGTGGGCTCCAATTGGGCCTTTTGCTTAACCCAAGACCGGCGCAGGCCCACTTGAGGCCCGACGCAGGCCCAGGACCAGGACCGGCCTAGGCCAGGACCCAAGCCCAGCCCAGAACAGAACAGGCCCACGCATATATATTTTAATTATTATACATTAATTTTAATTATTTTTATGTTTTATATTTATATATTCAATTTTTTTATATTAAAATACACTATAATGAATAAATTTATAATTATTTATACATAAAAATATATAAAAAATAATATTTTATAAAAATTCTTAGGCCCACTAGTTGGCCCAGGACCAGCCCAGCCCAGGCCCACCACAAGCCCGCCCCAGGCCCCGGTCCAAGCCCACCTTCTATGTGGTCCTAGGTTGGGCTGGCCGGCCTGGCCCAGTTGACATCTATACTCGAAACCGAAAAGGTTAGGGTTAGGGCCGAAATATTTTAGCCCGAAATAAAAAAATAAAAATCGATTAGCCTGAACCGAAAATTGCCCGAAATTTAGTGAAGTGGCACGGAACCGAGTGGGTTGGCCTGATTGACATACCTACTATTTCATATTGGATAAAATCGTGTAAAATACCTTAAGTTTAAGCAAAAAATATATTAAAAATAAATTAATAAAGTACATTATTTTTAGTTTTTATCATGAATTTTAATTGCTCCGAATAAAAGTTGAGCTGCCAGTCGTATTTGTATACATACTTAAAATATATTCGAGATCATGATTTTAACCTCACGATTTAATTTGAGGCATTCAGATTTGAATGCCACAATGGTTATAACTAGGGATGTCAATCGGGCCAACCCACTTGGTTTCATGTCAGCTCATTCAGTTTCAGACTATTTCCGATTCGAGCCAATCGAATTTCTTTATTTTGGGCTAAAATATTAAATTTCATCCCACAAATTCATTCTGCGGAAAATTATAAGACTATAAGTTGTGTATTTTATTTCAAATATAAAAAGTTGTGTGCAAAATCAAAATTGGCTCAAATTTGGTGTCTTTTAGTACTAGGGCTGCTTATTCGGGTAATTTTGGATTACCCGACCCGAATTCCGGGTACCCGAACCGAAAACTTCACAAAAGTGCTACCCGAACCCTGCCCTAAACTGCCTATTCGGGTTTCGGGTTTTACCCGATCGGGTTCGGGTTCGGGTCCGAAATACCCGAATTACCCGACCCCTCCCTTCCCCACTCCCCCAATCTGCCAAGAAAGGCAGCCCCTCCCCCCCTCCATTCCCCAAACTGCCAAGAAACTAAGAAAGGCAGCCCCTCCCCCCTCCCCCCCTCCCCCCCTCCCATCCTCCTCCAAGCTGCCAAGAGGCAAGAGTGCGGCACCCCCTCCCTCCAATGGCCAACACCCAACAACACTACAACAGCCAACCCTCTTCCCGGCCCCCTCCCCCCATGGCATTCATTCACGTTCAAAGGGGGGCGGGGCAAGGCAGAGCAAAGGAGGGGCGTCGGTCGGCGGCGGTTGTGCGACGCGAAGGAATGGGGGCATCGGCGGCGGCGAGGCGCGGCGTGGGGGCAGGGCAGGGCAGAGTAGAGGAGGGCGTCAGTCGGCGGCTGTGCTACGCGGAGGGGTGTGGGGGTCGGCGGCGGCGGCGGGGCGCGGCGTGGGGGCAGGGCAAAGCAAAGCAGAGGAGGGGCGTCGGCCGACGGCAGCTGTGCGACGCGGGGGTGGGCAGCAGCGCGGCGCGGCATGGTGTAACGCGAAGGTGGGGAGCGGCAGATCTGGTTTCTGTGTGTGTGTGTGTGTGTGTGTGTGTGTGTGTGTGTTAGTGTAGGGTTGGATTAGAGTAATATTTTTTAAAATGTAAATTAAAAAAAAAAAAGTAATAATTTTAATCGGGTATTCGGGTATACCCGATACACCCGAAATCCCACTGAATGCACTACCCGAAACCCTACCCTAACCCTAACTTTTCGGGTTTTGAGTACCCTAACCCGGTCAGGTTCGGGTCGGGTTTTGGGTACCCTAACCCGGTCAGGTTCTGGTCGGGTTTCGGGTTACCCGAAAACCCGAACCCAAATAAGCAGCCTTATTTAGTACCACCATTTGAAATTCAATATAGTTCTTTTTAAGTACTAGTTTATTGCCCGTCGAAACTTGACAGGTATCATTTTACGTTATAATTGTGGTCATCGTAAACGC
>JAYJMF010061773.1:0-20037 GCA_036873715.1 Salvia sclarea
AATAGTGATAAAGTGGTGTGAGTGGAGAAATGGTCCCACTTTTTAAGTGATAAAGTGATGCAAAATAGTGATAAAGTAATTTGAGTGTTGGGCCATGTTTGGTCTTTTGGTAATAAAGTTGAAGTAATGAGGATAGAAATTGAAACTTTTTTTTGTCAAAAATGGGTCTGCACACTTTTAAGGGACGGACGAAAAATGAAAATCTGCACACTTTTCAGGGACGAAGGGAGTATTATTTTTATTAAAATAAATTTATTATAATATTATAAGCCACACTTAACTTTTATTTTGGAAAATTGGAAGTAAACATTATATAGTCTAAACTTCGATTTATCAATTCGAAAAATAAATTATCATATAATGAAAGTAAAATTAAGTGTTAAAAAATAATTGTATACACTAATTAATTTGGGTATAATGAAAATGCTACTTAATTATTAAAAAAATTAAGATGAAGCATATAAAATTTAAATCGAAGAAAAATTATGAAAGAAAATTAAAAAAATAAATAAAAAGTGGGACACGAATGTGGTACAATGATCTCAAGTGCGTTTGGCTAAAGCTTATTTTTTACATCTTATAAAATATAATGTCTCTAGAGCTTATGAGTACTCAAAGTATTTGGATGGTATATAAATTAATGAGAGAAAATCATAGTTTGAGAAAAAGAGAGAAGCATGAATTAAGATTAAATATATAGTAACAAATAAAGATTAAAAAAAAAATGTTAGAGCTTATTTTAGATCATATAAACTATTTTGAAAGTTATTCTGTCAAACACATTTTAAGAGCCAATTATGAAACTAGCTCCTTAATATTTTTTTATAAACTGTTTTAAGAAGCTTATAAACTTAGGCAGACGACCCTTGATTATAAATACAAGCATGATACCTTATACTCACTATTGAGAGATTGAAGGTAGCCAAATTCCCAATAGGAAGGCTGGTAGTTTCCGGAGCGTCGGATTTGATTATCGTCTACTTGCGACGAGCAAGAAGCCCGGAGGCGAGCGTTGCAAGACGCCGGCCACGCCTTCGAAGCTCTCCTCTCAATGTTTTGGAGATGTTTTGGTGGTTTGTTGAGGAATAAAACTTGCATGCTAATGCTACACATTTTTATGATCATAATAACCCTTTTTTTATGTTTAATATCTTGGTGCATATATTTATATATGTGTGTGTGTGTGTGTTTTAATCACCAATTCTCACGCAATTGAAACTCTTTCTCTACAAGACACCATGTTTCCTACCCTCTCTCCTAACCACATCAACATTAATGAACAATATTATGAATTAATATATTAATTTATATTATTGCAGATTGTATTTTGTGATGTTGATACCAATTATTGATGTATATATATTTGGTATGCCTCAACAAGAAAAACCATATGAGTTAACTTGTTATGATCAATATATCTTAGATTATTCTAGCATATTGTATTATTTAATCATGCCACCTTTTTTGGTTATTGTAAAAAGTTATTGTGGTGAGAACGTGATAATCGTGAAAGTTGAAGCATTTGTCGTAAAAATTATTATTATACCAAAAAATAATTAAATTTTATCATAGATGGGATTCGAATCGAATTCATTAATTCAGCATGGTGATACATTTATCATACATTTTTGTGATCGAAGAGGTGGAAAGAAACTTCTCAGGACCTCATTTTAATTAAGGTTCTCGTTTCAAACTATTTCTGAATGAAAAACTATGGTTAAATTAAAAGTAAGATATCCAATATGTGGGCGGAAATCTACTAGGATTCCTTCTCTTGTTGTTAATTAGGATCAAATCATAATTTTAATTAATTAGTAATAAAAAATAATTATTTTATAAGTTAAAAAAGAATAATAATAGAAAAAATATTATTTTATGCATAATAAGTATAGTTATCCAAAAACATCATCTAATGTACATGGAAGATATATCTCATTTGAAAATCAATCTTGACCATCCATCTATCATGATCTATGGATTAAATTGAATCTTAGTTAACATTATAGGATTGGACCTCTTCCTCTAATATGTATAGTTTTTTTTTTTTTGGAAATAATTAAGTGGAACACTCCATCTATATATTAATTGAAAGGGATGATGCATCCAAAAACAATAATTGAAAGGAATGAGAGGATAATCTGCAACGTGCAACATGTGGTAGTGATTGACAAGAGGGTATATAGTCTTCCACGTATTCTTATATGTTGTGGGAAATGAGATTAATAAATCCCAACCCTTTAAATTATTTATAACTAATGGTTAAGTTATTTCTAAATGAATAAATGCAAATTACGCATGTACAATAAATTTCATGAACAAGAAATTTCCGAGAAGAAAACACCAAGTCCGAATCCTGGAGGGGGTGGAATTTTGGTTTTTATTTCGTTCGTCTCTTGTCCGTTGATTTTATGCTCGTTCATCGATTTTATGCTCTTGTTCTACATTCTCATTTTTCACGAAAAAAAAAAAATCAATTCCCACTAGATCCCAACCCCTATATATAAAGTTGAATTCTCATGAAACCTTTCCTTGTATAGTATATAGTACTCAATCTGGACCAACCATTTGGATGCATAGATGAGTGACATGTATAATAGTTAGAAGTCTAAAAAGATGAAAGAAAAATTATTTATTTTTATTTTATAACTAAAAGAATATCATTTACTTTGAAGAAAAATGTCAATTAAAAAAATGTTGCAGGTTTCATACCTTTGGGTTCGTGACAAAATCCATAGAGCAAAACGTGACGATGACACTGTAAAAAAATGTACTTTCATTGAATTTGTCAAAATGAACAGATGGCATCACATTATTTACGAAATTCAGTAACCTCGCTACCTTAGGAATATTTTCGAAATGTAATTAAACTAAAAAGAATCCAATATAATGATATAATATCCTAATGAAATTCTAGTGTAACACCCCCACTAGCGACCTCCCGAGTTTTAATAAAATATAGTTGACTTGGTAGTAGTGAAGAATTTGCCTCACAAAAAGAGTGATAAATATATGTAAAAGTGTATAAAAATAAAATATGGTATAAAATATGTTTTCGAAAAGTGATTAATTTTGTGGGTGTATCAAAGTGGAAAAATGTGACTAAATATATGGGACGAAGTGAGTATGATGTAACAACTAAGTAAATCTTGCCAAAAAAAGTTAAATTTGTAGAATATATCTGTCAATTAATGATTCTTGTTGCAAAGATTTCTTGTTGTCGAAAGGAATATTAGCACTATTAATAAGAAACAAATTTATCGATACCTTCTACCATTCTTTAATATTCTCAATCGGTCAATGATGCCAATGAATAGTGAGAAAAGAGATGATACATTTGTGCAAATTAAGCCTCAAGCCTATAAATAGTTCTATATTTTCCCCTAACTATTTATCTAACATAATACATCCAAATTCAAACACAAATTTCAAGATGTTTTCTTCAACCATGAAGATTGAAAGAGGAGAGAAGATGAAGGTGAAGAAAGGATGGGTTGCAGTGAAAGTGAGTGATCAAAATCAAAGATTTATTATCCCAATTTCATATTTATATAATCCCCATTTTCAGAGTCTTCTTGATAAAGCTTCGGAATTATATGACTATCGAAATGATGGGCCTCTAATGTTGCCATGCTCAATTGAGGATTTTCTTCGTCTTCAATGGCAGATACAAAATTCGGATATTTGAAAAAATATTTTTTTTAATTTGTAATCTTATTTAGCTAGCATCTATTAGTAGTATTTTAGATGATCATTACTCCAAATTCTTCAATATTGTAAATGTGTTCTAGTTTCACTATATTGATATTCGCTTTCGCGGACATTGTTCAAAAATCCTCGTATGCTTTATTAATTTGTTGCAACTTGCATTGATAAAGTGAAATACGAAATAAAATATAGAGAGAAATGCTTCTATCCCCAATTCATAACAAAAAATTATTTTTACCGACTACTATAAACACATGCACCTCATACCCAAAGTTACGAAAATACCCATTGATGGTGATAGTGTATGGAGACTAATTGGCGAGCGTACATGTATTGGCGAGAGCCACATTTTATTGGAGAGAGCCACGAGCTCTCTCCAATAAATCATGGCTCTAGCCAATAAATCATTTTATTGGAGAGAGCCACGAGCTCTCGCCAATAACATGTAGTGCTTGCCAATTAGTCGCCATACACTATTACCATTAAGGGGTATTTCCATAACTTTAGGTATGGGGTGCATGTTTTTATAGTAGTTGGTAAAAAAAAAATATTATGAATTTGGGTAAAATACCCTATTCCCTCTCAAATATATATCCAAATATTTCTCATATTTTTTGGGTTAATGTCTTGGCAATGATGGTAATAGAGAAAACACTAGCTACTCCATTTAATGCACCCATTTCTTTTAAATAAATGATTTAAAAAAATGATTTTACAAAATGATTTAAATATATGTGCCTAGTTCAAGTTCCATTTAATGCACCCATTTCTTTTAAATAAATGATTTTTTTATAGTAGTATGTTTTACAAAATGGAATTCATAACTTTTTAATGTATTTACATTCATAGTATAGCTATTCCATACTACTATATATAACATATAAAAGGATCACCCGTTAATCTTATGGGTAATTTAATTGTTAAGCCATTAATTTTTCGGAACACCAAATTTTTGAGTGATTTGATGTTTGGTAAATAATTTAGGATATGCAAAGCCCAAATTGTTAGATATCCAATTATTTTCTTCAGTATTGAAGAATGTACGCAAAACTGAAATTCGAGGACTTTAAATCAGCCCAATAGGCAATGGGGAAAATATATTCTTAAATTTATTTAATGTACATGCTGTCAATTATGATATAAGTTGATCATGCATATTCTTTCAAGCAAACCAATTTATAGTCCCTTGAAATTCGACGGGTATCATTTTATGTTATAATTATGGTTATCGTAAGCGCAAAAATATATATCAAGATGATAGGTATGACTTTAATAGGTACTATTAGTTATGTAAAATGTAATGGAAAATTACTCAACGCTATAGTTTATGAGAAGAAATTAAACATTAGTTGTTATTTTACTAATTAAAATTCGGCAAGTATTGATGTTTATGTTTAATTCATTGATGTAAGATTCAAGTAGGAGTATCGCCTCGTTGGGAACACGTTCACATCACCTCAACTTACCTCAGTGAAACACCGCATGGTTGCATCACCTCACCGAAACGCTGCGTGGTTGTATCAGCTCGTTGGAATGCTCATCATACACGTCCCAAATTTTATTTCAAAAATATTTTTACTATATGTTACTCGTCTGAAACTCGTATAGCAATATGAGTCAATTAATAACCAATATAACAACATTAGCTATTTACAAAATAAATTATTTAATCCTTAATATTTATCTAGTGAAATTAAATACTCCCTCCGTCCCATTTTTCTTGTCCCGTTTTTCTTATTGGGCCGTCCCATTTCCTTTTTTGGCAAAAAATTACACACAAAAAGCATGTGGATCCCATGTATACTATACTCTCTCACACTCATCAACTTCACTTTCTTAATCTCTGTGCCCAAAAGAAAGGGGACAAGAAGAATGGGACAGAGGGAGTATATATTTGTAAATTAATTTTGGACCTGTAAATTATTATAACTTGAATATTTTAAATCCAAATTATATATAATATATATCAAATTAAAGCTTGTGTTACGATCTCCAATTCAAGATACATATGTTAAACCTTTTTATAAAAAGAATACAATCATTTTAAAAGATAAAAAAAAAAATTGCAATAAAAGGAAAAAAAAAATCATTTTTTCCACACTTAAGTATGGAAGTTACTTCCTCTAAAAAAAGGGTATGGAAGTTACAGTTAGTGCAGACGTGTACTTTACAATTAATATTATCAAATTAGATAATACTATATAATAAGTCATTGATTTTATTGAAATTAAAAAATTGCCATCAATTAATTTTAAAATTGAAATCAATTTTGCAATTGATATATATAATCGATTTTATAGTTTTTTATATAATTAATGGCTACTAGCATTTGCCCACGTGCTATGCACGAATTTTTTTAGGATTCAACAAATCAAAAAGCTAAAATTAGAACAAAATATATAATGTTCTTATATTTAAAAAAATCTTAATTAAAGGAAGAATTATTTACAATAATTTATGCTTATTTATCCTATATAAAAAAAATCGATAGTTACATTTTTCACATTCTTTTTTGTATTCAAACCATGATATTTTTGTCTCTTTGGTAACAAAACATCATAATCTAATTTCTTAACAGAAGGAAAGCATAATTAATAAATCAAAAGTAAATAATGTGATCTTATTAGTCATTAGTAGGGATGTCAATCGGGCTAACCCATCGGGTTTCGGGTCAACCCTATCGGGTTGTCGGGCTATTCGGGCTAAATTTTTTTCGGGCTAAAATTTATTGACCCTAACCCTAACCCGTTCGGGCTAGCCCATCGGGCTGGACACTTTACCAAAAATTATTTAACATATATTTATTTTATCAAATTTGACTTGACTCATGTTATATTTATAGTTGTGCCATTTGATTTGGTTTGTTTAAAAAAAAAAAAAAATTTATCTTGAAAAAATATTAAATTTAATGGGTCTTACTACTTTCAGCAACTTTATTAATAATATTGCGAAAAATAAATAATGGACATAAGGAGTATAAGTAATTTAAAGACTATCCCCTTATAACAAATAAATAATCATACATATACAATTAAAATTATAAAATATATTATTGGGTAGATTATTGTTTTGGAATAAAATTATTTATATTACATAGCGCTTAATTAAAAGTGAGTTTCAATTTCTAGATAATATCATTATTATTAATTCTTTTTAAATATTCAGCCCATCGGGCCGACCCGCAACCCGTTCGGGCTATAGCCCATATAACCCGCGGGCTAATCGGTCCAGCCCATGAAGTCCGCTTTAATTTCGGGTCGTAAAAATTCAGCCCTAACCCGCTATATTTTTCGGGTTATTCGGACCAACCCATCGGGTTCGGGTTAAATTGACATCCCTAGTCATTAGTTTTATTTATACATAAAAAATAGTTGAAAAATAAATTGATCCTAATTTCAAACCATATATATTTAAGATCAAGGGTTCAAATTGTGTTTTACATAAAATCGGCCATTAAGCATCAAGTTTTAAATATTTTTTGTTGATATGGACTTATTTATGAATTATTTTCAAATGATTCATAAAATAAATTTAATTTAATTTGTATGAGATATGTAAGCCCCAAATTCTAGAGTACTGATTGTGTACGTGAGTGTGTATAACTAATTTCAAAATTTTAAATAGTCATAATTTGTTGTTAAATTATTTTTTTGATAAAACATATTTACATGTAATAATACATAGAGTAACATTAAGTTGTTGTAAATTGTTCATATTTAATTTATTTTTCAATACCATACATCAAATTAAAGCTTTTCTCATTATTTTCATTTCAAGATGCATATTGTATATATTTTGACGATCAATTTTTTCTTTTTTTGGAAAATAAGATGATTGGATGAAAAAAATGAACCTTTTTTAATCCTCAAAACTACCAAAATATTCAAATAAAATGTACTGAAATATAATAAAAGTAAAGCAGTTAATTTGTTGCGCACCAAAACTTCTCACCAGTCCACCGCTCTTCGAAATTCATTTCTTATTTCATTATTTATTTTTAATCATATGTTTCTAAATATATATAATTAACCATTGATTTTAGAGAAATCACAAATTTTTCATTCAAATCAAAATCAATTTTTCGATTTGACTCCACATTTAGATCTTCTCTATTAAAAAATTTAGAACCGAGACCTCCACCTAAGTCCTCAAATCACTCTCCCCCTTCAACATAGAATTTCCTAAATTAGCTCTATCAAAACCCATGAACAATTCTAAGCCCATCTTAACCCTCACATATTCTCCTCAGCCCATAATCTCTATCTAATCTCCATTCAAATTAATTCCTACGTAATTCAGAGGGTATTGCTATATGGTTATTACAATATTAAAGTCTCTGATTTATTCAATTCTCAATCAAAATTATTCTATAATTCAAATATAGCACTCCTCTCCACAACATATTTTGTAAAAAAAAAATTAATAAAAATTCGAGTAATTAACAGATATTGATATTGTTATACAGATTTGGCGCGACAAAATATAGTATATTATTTTCTAATGAACTTTTGGACACACGACATATTTTGTATATTTTTTAAATAAATATTTGAGTAATTAACAGATATTGGTATTGTTATATGGGTTTGGAGCGATAAAATATAGTAAATTATTTTCTAAATAAACTTTTGGACATGAACGCGCATTCCGACGAGATGATGCAACCGAGCAGTATTATGACAAGCCGAGTAATTAGAGGGTATTGCTATATGGATATTACGATAATAAAGTCCCCGATTTATTCAATTCTCAATCAAAATATCCTATATATCAAATATAGCACTCCCATCCACAACATATTTTGTATATTTTTTTAAAATAAAAATTTGAGTAATTAACAGATATTTGTATTGTTATACGGGTTTGGAGCGACAAAATATAGTATATTATTTTCTAAATAACTTTTGGACACACGACATAAATTGTATATTTTTTAAATAAATATTTGAGTAATTAGCAGATATTGGTTTTGTTATATGGGTTTGGAGCGATAAAATATAGTAAATTATTTTCTAAATAAACTTTTCGACATGAACGCGCATTGACGAGACGTGTAATTAGCGGGTATTTCTATTTGGAGATTACGACAATAAAGTCTCCGATTTATTCAATTCTTAATCAAAATCATTATATAATTCTCATATAGCACTCCCCTCCACAACATATTTTTTTAAACAAGTATTGGAGTAATTAATAGATATTGGTTTTGTTATACGGGTTTGAAGCGATAAAATAATGGCATTCCGACGAGATGATGCAACCGAACAGTATTCTGACGGAACGAGTAATTAGCGGGTATTTCTATATGGAGATTACTACAATAAAGTGATAAAGTATTGGCATTCCGACGAGATGATGCAACCGAACAGTATTCTGACGATACGAGTAATTAGCGAGTATTTCTATATGGAGATTACTACAATAATCTATTTTAAATTATTTTCTGACTAGCATTTCGATAAGATGATACAACCGAGTTGAAACAAGAAGAGTTGAAGCAAGAAGAGTTGAAACAATAATTTATTGTAAATTATTTTTTGACTAGCATTTCGACATGTATGAGCATTCCGACGAGATGATATAACCGAGTAGCGTTCTGATGAGGCGAGTCGACCGTGTTAAATTTAATTTAATTTGATGGAATAAATAATTTTGATTAAGTAATTTTTTTGTTCAATTTAATAATTAGTGGGTCATATCCTGAAATATATGTTTGGGTAATTAGCGTGTATTACTGGTTTTGAGACGAGACGAGACTACAACGCATTATTCTAACGAGGCGGCTATGTAGAACATCAACGAGACTCCGTCGGCTACAAATTAATGAATAAATGGTTGTGCTCATACTCCTGATATGGCTCTTTATCAACAAATGACCATGATCAACAAACTTATCAAAAATTGGGCTCGACTCAATTGGTTCTAAGTTAATAGGATCATGGTCTATAGGCTCATCAACAATAAGGTCTCGAACAACAGAATCATCAACAATGTCAATAGGCTGAGGGTTCACATTCTCAAGCCAAACAGGCTTTATATCGAAAAGCTGGCGGACTGCTGGATGAAAGTTATCTAAAGGAGGATATAAGCCAGGGGTGGACTCTGAAAAGAATAGTTATGCTCTCGAATGAGGGGGATAAATCCAAGGAAATCCCCTAACTCAATAGACTGCATATCAATGTTGGTAAAATCTAGAGCAACAGTAGAAGCCTATGTCTGCCACTCAGCTAGCAAAACCTGCACCAACCGGAGGATAACATCCAACTCATCCTCGTCATGCCCCTGCCCCGTGTCCACTTCTTCTTAAACGAATCAAATAAATTATCTAAACTCTGGTTTTCTCCCTATCTAAGCTCATAAAATCTATCAGTTCTTCCCATCGCCGTTGGTCGAACTCTTATACTCTTTCTCGCTGTTACTCGCGTTCTTGGCATCCTAAGATAGCAAGCATTACTTAAATGTTAAGATCACGATCCGTGTACATCACGTTTCACTATCTATTTTAGGGTAACTTATTCTTTCTACATTAACTATATACATATGCATAGCACATAGTTCATAACATTACAAATCACATACTAGCTTAATAACTCAAACAACTTGCACATAAGCCCTACATCTATATGTAAGCAAAATCATAACTTAACCTTTACCTAGTTGAGCGGGAGGTGATGGACTTGGAATGCTGAATTTATAATAGGACTCGAATAGGGTTAGACTCGGAGACTCACAAGTCCAGAGCGAACTGCTCTGATACCATTATGTTACAGCCCGATCAATTGATTATTAACTAATTAATTAATCGGGACATGACTATGGTAAGAAGAACTAAAGTAACCTAGTCTTCGGGTTTGTGGTCATTAAATAATTATTATTTTTAAGGTGGAAAACGATGATTGGTTTGCAATTAGTTGTTCAAGTACGAGTCGATGATCATTAAGTAGTCGGTTAAGCAACAATCGGGACTCGACTTCAACTCGAAGACACACAATCATCAAATAAATGTCTAACCCAACATCGACTCTAACAACAACTTCAAAACATATTACAATCCAAAATGGGGAGTAGGCAACGGAAAAGGTAGCTGAGTATATGTATGAAGACATATACTCGGGGCACGACTAATTACAAGACAAAGGGGGTCTTCGCTCAGCATTCAACTCCATCGCCAGCTCCAAACTCAACCTGCATGTTTAGAAATACATGCAGGGCGTGAGTACATAAAACACTCAGTGGGCACATGCCAAAAACAGTTAATTTACAATGTCTATGCCGGCAAATAGACTTACTTTCATACTTTTAATGAATGCAGCGTCTATGCCGGCAAATAATTTACACCATATCTACACACTATATGTTGAGAAATAGGCCTCCTTCTCAGCATAATGACCGGCCAACCCGCTCGCTGACTCACGGTCATAACTGTGTACACAAACCCTTACTGACAGCTCGTCCAGCATAGGGCTGATATCGTAATTCTCTCGTAGATAGGCAACATGCATCATGCTAAAAAACATGCAAGTCAATTAAGTTCTCAAATAATATGCATATAAGCAAATAGCTTAATAGTGTGGCCACATATTTTGAGATTAGAAAGTCCACCTGGCTAGCACAACTTACTTAGCACTCTCTGTTTTTCCCTCTTCCAACTCTTTCCCGTCTCTACTTGTTCCTTAAATTCAAATAAGGAATGTGAGTTTGGGAAGAGACGTAACTTATGTAAATTTCCAACTCTTGAGTTTACTAATGAGACTTCTTAATTATCTAGGGCTATCATCGTAACCTAGGCCAATGCATCCACTAATGATAATTAAATTCTTAATTACACTTTTTTTTATTAACTAATTAACTTAGTTAACTTAATTATATTTTATAATACACTGACTTATGATAATTGAGGTTCTAGCTTTACTCATGAGCTCAACATATATAAATCTTTATAATGGAGGCATTGGTCTAATTATTATTTATATATAAATTCTCAATTAAGTTAGTTTCTTATGAACTAGAGCAACTTAGTAGAAATGATATAATAAACACTTGACTCCATCTTATATGCTCATGAACATATTTTAAGCTTATAATTAAGATTTGCTAAGTGTGTTATAATAAAATTTTAAAGAATGTTCTTATTTCGTAGTTATTACCAACCAACAACTGTTATCACAATTCTATTCCAATAACATTACTTAACATTTATGCTCAATTCCACATATATAATAAACACAATTCACTATCAAGCAACCAAGTCACTTAGTCCCAATATATAAATTCTCATTTTACTACTAAACTTACCAAATTCCAATATTCTCATTCTTAGGCCTAAAAATCTAATAAAATCACATTAAGCATATTTAATTATATATATTTAAATTCTCACAACCAATTGACTAAATAAAATTTAGAACTCTTAGGCTATATACTTCCATATTTTAGGCCAACGTGCGATTTAATTAGGGAATAGGTTTTATTTTTACTCTCTTGTTCCAATCATGATTAATCATCATATATTATCTAAATTTTCATACCAATTTCCAATTATCAAACTATATATATGAAATCCACAATTCATACCTAAACTAACAAAACTCAAATTTTGCATATGAGCTTAGAAATATCTAAATAAATCACATTAGGCCTAATTTATATCCTATATCGCAATTATGAAGTCAGTTTGAACAAATAAAATCAAGATCACCATGTTAATGGAGCTCTACATTTTCGACTATTTAGGGGTTTGTCAATAGGGGTGATTTTGTTTCAATTTCTTGTTCTAAACATGTTCAAATAGACCAAATTGCATAATTAGGAACTCAATTTAAACAATTAACAACAATTGATTTCAATTCAAAATTAGGGTTCTTGAGCAATTTGGGGGTTTTGAATTTCTTCAAATTGGACTCTAATTCAAGCTCAAATACATCCATTTAGGCTAGATCTATCACCAATTAGTGAAGGAATTAAAATATAAGATTTTCTCCAATTTGGGCCAAAAGTGGCCGAAAATATTAGGCCAATATGGGGCGATTATTCTTCAAATTTCTAACACAATTTTACTCCTAGATGTTAGATTTATGCATAAACACAAGAAAAATCAAGAGATGAAACTCCTACTAGAAGTGCTATGGGGGCCGAAAATATGTGTGATAGGGTCTAATATCAGCCAAACACCTACGAATGACACGTGGCAAGGATCAGAGGTGAGTTTGGTCACATCTGTGAGTGACACGTGGCAGAGGTCAGAAATGAAGGTATTAAATGTGGCCAATCACACATAAGTAACAGAAATGAGTATGGCCACACCTGCCAGCGACACGTGGCAGGAATCAGGAGTTTCACACCTGATTATCAGGAGTGACCTGGACTGCTAATCAGAAGTGATGACTAGATTAGTATGGGCCTGCCAAAAAGCTGCCAAATACCGTTTTGCAGTGCCTTTCCTAACTAACTTCGGGACCACCTTATGTGTCCCCACATTATTGGCTAGTAGCCCTGCGGATATTCTCGGTACGTCGCTAAGCCGGTGCACCTTGTCGGGTATGCAATTACGAGAGTACCCCTCGTCGATAAACAAGTTGACGATCGTATCCTCATAACCCTTCTACTATAAATACCCCATACATTTCACATCATAAGGTAAGTATTCCTAAATACTCTCAGCTACAAGAACTCTTTAGCAAAAATCCTTTGCTACTTTACGCTTTCCGGAGTCTTTACTGATTTGAGCGTCGGAATCTCTCCCCGGAGAACCCCCTCTCCGATTCTGTTTAGCAGGCAACCTCACGAAAGCTACCTGTGGAATTCTCAGCTTCAGCGCTTCTACGTGCCGGGCCTACGAACCATCGTCTGAAAGGTAAAAGGCCTTGCTAGCGGGCGAACCTTCTAATCTCTGTTATATTGTTGTTGATCCCTAACCCAAACCAAACAATCATTATCTATATTTTAAAATTGGAGTCGAGGCGGAAAGGTTTGGGCCGAGGGCATTTATGCCCCGGAGGCACCAAGAGACTAGCTCAATTTATGATCTTACATGTGCTCAAGTTTATTTACAAGGTGAGCCGAAGAAATAAGATTTACCGCCTTCCCGTGTAAAAAAAGTTTAGCAATTAAAAAATAATAGTATTATCTCAATTTAATGAAGAAGAGAAAGCCTCTGAGAAAAAGTTAAGAAGAAAAAAGTGTTTGAAATGGATTTCGCACGAGGATATATACAGCATACTACAATCAGATGTAGTAATTTATGTGATTATGTTCATGGCAATAATAGAAACATTCGCTCATCGAATTTTCTATAAAGGGATAAAATTGTTTCACAATTACTGCTGGTGATTTCATTTTGGAGTTTTAAATAGAAATACAGCATATTGCATCATTTCAGTTTCAGCTTCTTGAATAATTTGTTCAATTAATTTATTAAAAATATCACAATCTTGGACAGAAAATTATTCGAATAGTCTACATCAAATGCATCAATAAACAATAAATTAATTTATAGGTTGGTTAACAATACAGAATGCTCCACACAACGACCAAGCCAAAATTTATGCTATTTGCTAACTAATTAGGAGTATTGGCAAATGGCAAGTCAATTTATTTAATAAATTGAAAATGTCACGAGTCGAGTATACAAATCTGAATTATTAATGGTATTAATAAATAGTTAGGCGTTAAGGAAAAGGAAAGAAAATGAGATGGGAAAAGGTCATAATTCCACGACACAACCATTTCCTGGTCGACTAATCCCCACCGTTTCCTTTTCCCACTTTGAACAAATTATAATTAAGTTTGAATTGAATTCCGCAAACGAATAAAATCGATCATAATTATCCTTCCCAAAATCCAGAGAAATTTATGTCTTTTACAGTACACCACTTTTTCATCAAATTTGATGAGAAACGTGTCATGGGGAGGGGGGAGAATTGAATGGCTATGAGGAATTACTGTCATCAGCAGCAGCAACAAATACACACAGGACTTGTATCTATAGATCAAACTCAAGAGGAGGTTTATGCGTGGATGATATGGAAGAATTGCCGGGCGCGGTGGGCACCAGCGCCAGCTTGGCTTTGAGATTGGGGCAGGCCGTTTTCGCCGTTGCCTCATTGCTTTTCATGTGTTTGGATGTCGAGTTCTACAGTTACACTGCCTTCTGGTAATTCGCTCTCTTCCTTTTATGGTGATTTTTTTTTCTCCTGTTCGTCTCTCCCTCTCTCTCTTCTGGTTTTTTTTGTTTTTGTTTTTTGTTTTAGTACTTATCTCACGTCTCAATCGTATCGTATGTATCGATGGTGCGTACCAGTTATTTGAATGAGTTCTTCTATGGCTAAATTGTTGGTGCTGTTTATGTATGTGATTTCTTCGATTATGTCAGTTGAAGAGATTGGTTGATCACAGGGTTAATTGATGCGAATTATAGCCTGAGAGATTTGGTTATTCCAATTTTTCGACGAACTTCGTCTCAATTTTGGTCTCTCTCTGTCTCCTTTTCTGTCGGTGGAGAGTAATTGGTTGACAGCTATCGTTTTGACATTTCTTTTGAGGCATTATTGAGAGTTTGGAAATGGATAGTAATGGTTGCACAAACGGCCAAAAGAGAAAAAGAACGAAATTTTTAGGGCATAGAATTTTCTGAGAGGGAATCTTCCTTTTTAGCCCTGATGTCTCTGTTGCTGGAAACAGTTCCCTTATTCATGAATTATGATCAATTTACACAAGAACAAACACATTTCTTTATATTAATAATGTTTACCCCCCACTGTATATAAATATATATATGTTCACGTAAATGGTGCAATAGCGGGGTATACCCGGTGCGCCCCTCGCTCTGATCATAAAAAGTAAATGCTGCAATATGTGTTATACCTCCTTTGGGTCGCTTAATGATGGAGCGAGTGGGCCTTTCATCAATGATATGGAGTTAGAACCCCACAAATGCCTTCTAAGTCGAGTTGGCCGCCTAGGATTTTTCTCTTGCGATTTGCCCATTCTTTGTGCTTTGTGGGTAATAGAGAAAAGTGGGCTTTGCCTAAAGCACGTTCGCATGTACTGGTCGTGTCTTATCCCATCCAGAAAAACGAGCAGTATGATTAAAGATTGTCGTCCAGATAGAAGCTGTGACAAAATGGTGTTGGTTGTTTATTGAATATTGAGTCTATTCTATGAGGAAGGAGTGCAACTGAGAGAGAGCAATACTAGTAGAATGTTTACTCGTCGAATTGAGCTTTGTTTGAGGGACTTTTCTAGCTGAAGTCCACTTCAATGAATTTTAGTCGAACATATCAGTAAGAACTCATGATTTGCTTCTTTTGTTGTTAGTGTTGTTGTTGATCTAAATGTTGCTTGTTTGTTTCCAATTGCAATCTTGTTTTCTCAAGCAAAAGAAACTTACTTGTGTGGTATATACATGTTGTTTATACGTGGTAGTTTTGACGTGCAGCTTCTTGGTAACAATCATGGGGTTGGTAATTCCATGGAGCTTGACATTGGCAGTGGTGGATGTGTTCTCAGTTTTCGTTAAACGTCCAGCTCGTCAGCCAGGGATACTCTCAATTGTTGTCATAGGGGATTGGGTATGGTATTTTGTAATATGAAATCATCATATATGCATAGTTGTGTTTTCTGTCTATATAGAATAATAATGTTATTCTGTAGGTGTTGTCGTTTCTATCTCTAGCTGCATCGTCTTCGACTGCAAGCGTGACAAGTCTTCTGCTTGCTTCGGAAGGATTCTGTGGTGCAAAGCTATGCACCAGATACCAACTGTCTGCAGCTATGGCCTTCTTGTCTTGGTTCCTATCCTTATCTTCCTCACTCTTCAATCTTTGGCTTCTTCCATCTCTCTAGTTCATCCACACATGTACAAATCAAAATGGGACATTTCCTACAAGATTTTGTTTTCTATACATCATCCCAGTTTGTAGTATTGTTCATTCTAGTGTTGCAACTGTACAGATATATGGTGTCTCCGTTGCCCACTCATAATTGTAATAAAGAGGGTGGAATTATTGTAACTCTGTTTTGGGAGAAAATTGTCTTTCAATTGTGCAGCAGGCTTTGTATTTATATGTAGGTAAGTGTGAGCGTTCGGTTAATCGATCATGTTTCACTAAAAAAAATTGACAATGTGGTTTATTAATGTTTGGTTAGTGACTACTAAAAATATACAATATAAAAATAAGACAACATTGCATTGGTTAACCTACAAGTCAAACTTTAAAATGGTGAATAACAATTAAAATGGATTTAATTGTTTATGGACCTACGACAGATCATCAATACTCAGAAGTAGGTAATCTTGTTTTACAACAATTCACCAAAAATACGTTGCAAATATAGTAAAATATAAATAATAGTAATAGTTATTAAACAATAAGTGGAGACAAATTACCGATATCAGTCAATGCAATAATGTAGTATATAATTAATATTTTTGTAATTATTTACAGGTACTAATCCGGTTCAGTTAATCGCTATTTTTTATAATTAAAAATCAAAGCGCTTCGACGTTTTTTAAAAGTTGGATAAGAGACGCAATCGTATACTTGTGGTACGATCTCGGATGATTTATCGATCTATTCTATTTTTCGGTCTTTTTGTTCCCCCAAAATGCAGAGATAGTCGCAAAACAAATGTTTTCCCCACGACCTCAAATTTGCATTACTAATTTAAGATTTGGATTTTGTCCCCTTCCAAAAATTTAAGAAACATTAGGCCCATCTAGAATATTTTGGCTTGTTTGATGATAGGCGCTGAGAGAATAAAATGGCCAATTCACTGAAATTTGGTTTCTGTCGAATGGTAAAATATGTAGGCTTGGTATTATTCCGCCATGTGTTTTATACATAAATACAAATTATTTAATGTATTTCTATAGTTACCTAAAATAGTATTTATACGTTTATATTAGTGCCTCGCATGCCACGCATCACAACTATTTATAGTTTAAACGATAAACAAGTATAATCATATAATTATAAGTAAACTGTAAAGCACAAATTTGTATGCTGTACCTGATTAACAACAAATACTTGTAAACCTACTTGGGATTCTCCGAGGCGAGGGCCTACCTCACATTTTCAATAGTTGAAAATTTTATCGTATGCTATATTTGTAATTTTTTAAAGTTTATAGTATTTGATGAATTTAAAGGTCGAATCGTTTTTGTAAACTTAGCCCAAAGACCATGCCATAAAGGGTAACAGAACCTTAAAATAATCTCCGCATAATTTTGGCGGAATATCTACGTCGGATACTGTGGTCCATTTCATCTTTCCGGAATAGAAAATTTCATCCATGGCTATATTTTGTAATTCTCTTGAAAGGCCATAGATTTTTAAAAGAAATTTAAGTGGTAAAACCATCTTCGCGAATCGGCCAAAAGTGTGTTAATCTACACAAAGTGTAATTCTCTTGAAAAAAATGTTATGCTGCATTTATAAATTAATCCCCTTCAAAAAAAAAATTAAACGATCAAAGAATAATTTGCTAGGTATCTTGGAGATGTAGCTCAATTGGTAGAGAGAGAGAAAAATGTGTTAGTTATCTTCACGAGCATCAATCATGTTAAAGCCAAATTTATGTTATTTTTTTCATTTAGATATTTATCTTGATGCAACATGGTGATTATTTTTTTCATTTTAAATATGCTCAATCGGTAGAGAGTGAGAAAAAAATGTGCTAGTTATTTTTTTCATTTAAAATATTTATTTTGATACTAAAAAGATATAAATATTTTATTAAAACTCATGTTATTCACCAAATTTCAAGTTATATAAAAAGAAAATAAACATCTATGTTGCATAACTTTTTCATATCAGTTCCCCATTTTACACGACACCCTTTTATTTTAAGTCGTCCCATTTATAATGACACAAGCCTAAAAAGAAAATAAATTTGCCTTAAAAAATTAGTCAATAAAAGTGGTTACACCACTTTACACACAAAACTACTACTTTTTTAATTTCCATGTCCAAAAGTAAGGTGTCATGTTTAGTGAGATAAAGAAAGTATTGTATTCCCAGTTTTATGTAAGTAAAGATAGTAGTCTCAATATATATAGTATGAAGCGAGACTCAACAATTGAAATCTAACTTCCACCAAGATCGAGTTAGTAAACTTTTCCTATTAGATACTCGTCAAAATTAGGTATGTGTATTTTTTCAGTTTATTATTTTCCTTGGTCCATCCACAAAAACAAAAATTGTACTTTTTACTTATAGTAGTAAGATCCACACAATTTACAATATAATTACACATTTAAAGGTTATTTTACTTAAACTCACACACAAACAACCTTTATTCTTAAAACTTATGTCATCCATAATATTATAAATAATTGGCGGATGGATGATGTATTACTTATAAATTAATTTGAATAGGAAACGATAGAAAGCTATCATATCTAAAAGAAAGAGGTCTTGATGAAGCCTCGTGGGTGGTTACTAGATATATGAATTGATCCATTTTTCGATGATCCAACACATCCTATTTGATGTGAACCAAATAAGCAAGCATTCATGTATATCAATTGGGCTTAAATCCAAAGATAAAAGCCTGGTATTTTAGAAATTAATAAGAGGCCCAAAGAAATATTGTGCTTTGTGTGGATTAAATATTGGATTTATCAGGCTTTTTGTAAAAATCGGGCAATGTCGGCCGAATCTAAAAATTATAGGGTTGGAGATTATGAAACCCAATTAAATCTGAAATAAGTATAATTTACAATATAAAATTTCTAGCTGAGTTGTAGTTGCTTTGGTCGGGCTTGATTCGACCCAAGTGAATCAGAACTAAAATGGTGAGGCCCAAATGTTCACGAAGAATACACAGATAAGATCCACGAGTCTTCACCAACCTAAGTTCATCCATAAATAATAAGTGGCTTATTCTGGATATTCTAAATAACACAAAATCAAGTAGTTATGTACGTGGCTAAAAAGATGCAAAATGCGTGATCTTATGCTAATGACTATTTATTTAATTAACCCTAGTTAATTAGTCAAAGACATTAGATACACGATTATTAATAAACCAACTCTCATAAACTGCAATGTACATATTATTCACTCTTATATCACTAGTAATAAAAATTACATTATCTGATCTTTCTAAATTTTAAAATACATTTTTGAGAAAATGTTGACTAAATAAGTTCATAAACAACTTATGTATGAGTTCTTCAAATAAGGTTTAATAGCTTAGAAGCTCGCCAAAAAAAAATTATCCTCGTCAACAACTCAACCCTAACTTGTTAATTTATCACCATCAAATTTTCATATAAATTTCATTGATCATTTGACAGAGGGATTAAATGTCTTGATTAAGTAATATATA
>JAYJMF010062423.1:0-20010 GCA_036873715.1 Salvia sclarea
TATATTATAATATAACTTAAAGTTATATATAACATGTATATTATATATATAATATTAATAATATTATATATATATTTCGGATTTCGGATTTGTTCGGATTACTATTAGACCGATCCGATCCGATCCGAAAATCCGAAATATGTCTAAATTTTGATCCGATCCGAAAATTCGAACCAAATTTTTTATTTCGGTTTGGTTCGGTTCGGATATTCGGATTTCGGGTATTTTGGAACGTTAGAAATTATCCCAAATATCTTTTGATTGTTGTGAAATTTCTGTTTTATTCATGTTCTTCCCATCAGCTTCTACAGTGTGAAAAAACTACATTAACTCTGTTTTTGGTGAAAAATATGAATTTCTTGTGGTTTATATTCAAACATTGATCATTATTGCTCTGAATCTAGAGAAATGTTGAAGCATAAAGTTATACTATCATCTATCCAAATAGAATGTGGAAGAAAAACTACCACTATTGGATTTTAATGTCCACTTCTCATGGTGGATTATGAATATGATTAGGGCTAAGAAAATAGGGCTTCTATCAATATAGTTTACCAAGAATATGACTTCATAAATATAGGCTGGAAAAATGGATGCTGCTTTATAAGCCTTAGTTTAAGCTATCAATTATGTGCTAGCTTCGAAATTTCGTTGTACTAACATAGTATCGGTTTGCAATATATATTCGATGATTGAAAATCGACTCTGCAACTTGTGATCTTTGCAATTGCAGGTCCAATCGACTTTGCAAAACTTTTTCTTGAATGTTAAGGAGGATCTATACCTACTCAAAATCGATGCTAAAAAGGTATAGCGAAGCTGTTTCATATATATGTCCTTGCAAAAAAATGTAGAGTTTTAACGAGCATTCATCGTGGCATGGCAGCTTGGAAACGGTTTGATCTACGAAGCTGTGGACGAGTCCAATACATTCCCTCATTTCTATGGCCCGTCTCGGAGTTTCAGCCCTCTCCCGTTGGATGTCGTCACAAAGGCAGAGAAGCTGACCCTGTCGAACGGCAAATTCAAATGCAGCCTTCTGAGTTAGAAAACTGTAACTGTATTACTTCAAATCTCAGCAGAAATATTGTCTCATTGTGATGAAATATTTGTTATATTTTGTAAAAAAACATTGCCTTTGCATTTTGCCAGGGAAAGAGGCCTAAGTTTATGGCTCATTTTCTCCATATATTTAACCATATTGTTTGGATATCTTGTGTTCCATTGTGTCACACCACTGCAATTAATTATAGTGGAGACCTAAATTAGTGTTGAGTGGATACATTATACTCCCTTGATCAAATTAGTGCTTTATCTAAAATAAAACATTACTAATTAATCAATAGTGTGAAAACACAACCAAGAAAATGAAAGATCTTGGGTGGCTAGATCATTCCATATTTAGTTCTACCATCATCCCACTAATCTCAACACTAAATGATCAAAAATGGTGGTGTATATCTGTCAACTCAATGATAATAGTAATCAAGATTAAGATTTTATATGCATTGAGACAAACTATTATTCACCCCCCCACATAATGACAACCATTTTGGTAGATAATGGTCACATTCCCAAATCCCAAATGCCAATTCACTCACCTATATATTAATGTGCCATTTTTTCCATTTCTCACACCATAGCTAGCAAAACAAAACATGTCTAATTTCCCCACATTTTCATTCCTCATCTTACTATCCCTTCCTTTTGCAACTCCCCAATGCAGCAGAAAACCGGTGATTTTCAACTTCGGCGACTCGAATTCCGACACGGGCGGGCTCGCGGCCGCGATGGGGTACGAGTTCGGGTACCCCGACGGCCGCGCCTTCTTCCACCGCCCGACGGGGCGGCTCGGCGACGGCCGGCTCATCCTTGATTTCCTTTGTGAGTATGAGCCAAAATTAAATATTTTTTTTATTATTAATTATGATTACGACAAAGTTTATTAATCAATTCTAGGACTTAAAGATTCCTGGCATCTATCTCTGTCGTGAATGATATGTTAAACAGTATTGATTCACGAGTTTTGTGTTTTAGTAGAAGCCATGCATGCTACTTGCAATTTGTGTTGATTATTCTATTACTTTCCCACCCGTGAGGGACAGCTCTTCTGTCTTTATCTTTAAATTAAACAAGTTGCATTAGATTTTTTGGGTTAATTTACTGAAATTTTATCGAATTATATATGGTTTTGCATAAAATATGTCGATACGTAAACTCGCAACCTATCATGACTTCGGCTTACCTCCAATTACAAACTACGATATCGTTTCAGCAACACCGATAAAACGATGTTGTACCTTGCTAGAATCAATTTTTCAACTATCTATGTTAACATTACTTAAGCTCATATTTTTTATCTATAGCAAAATTTGAGGGGAAAAAAATTTCAATAATTCAGCACTCTCTTCTATTGATTTCTATTCATATCATAAGATAATATATTCTCTTCGCCCAAGATCAAGAATCTCTCTTTTTTATTCCACTTCCCAATATTCTTACTTTTATTTATCTCTTATCCTTTTAAAAATATTTCAAAAGTAAATAACCAACATTCTTTTATTTATTCCAAAACAAAGACATCATTAATTAAGAAGTGAGAAAGTGATTCAGGTTTTTAATATTTCTTAATACTAGTGCAAGATGCTAAAATATTTTATACTCCATATCTGTTGTAAAAAGTAATTTAGAGACGAATTTCAAAGTTGGTATGCGAAATTAGAATTGGATTAAAGTTCAATAATTCACGACTTTTATCTAAGCTAATTTATTCATTTCAATTTACAAATAGGCGAAAATGTGAAGACAAATTATCTAAGTCCATATCTGGAATCACTGGATCACGATTTCTCAAACGGCGCGAATTTCGCGATCGGCGGCGCCGCCACTCTCCCGAGATACGTGGCATTCAGTTTGGACATCCAAATCCTCCAATTCCGGCGCTTCCGCAACCACTCTCTGCAACTCCACTCCAAATACGAGAATCTTGTCGGAGAAGAAGGCTTCGAGAAGGCTCTCTACACCATCGACATAGGCCAAAACGACTTAACCGCCGCCTTCAACAACATTCCCAACTACGACCAGATTCTCCAAAAGATTCCCTCCTTCATCTCGGAAATCAAGGATGCTATGTGGGTAAGTAAGTAATTAATTAAATATACGTACGTACGCAGAGGAATGATGTGTTAGTCAGCATCTTCCGACGCCTATGTCAAATAGACGTGATTCTAATACTTTAACAATTGTTAGTGATCACATTGTTAATCCAACGTATTATATATTCCCTCCGTCCCATAAAATTTGACACATTTTTAGCTCATCACGAGTTTTAGTAAAATGTGTCGACTTTAGTGCTAGTGGAGAAGCTGTCACAAAATTCTTTGACACTTCTTGAATCCGCATGAGTTTTGGTAAATTGTGTTGATTTTGTGGTAGCGGAGAAACGGTCACCAAAAAGGGTATTAGTAAGTGAAATAATGGAAAAGTGTTTTAAATGAAAATAAGGGTAAAATAATCATTTTTTATGTGTGATTATTTTCAAATAAAGAATGTGCCTGATTTTATGAGACATACCACAACGAAAAAAACATATATGCCTAAATATGAGGGAAGGGGGTAGCATAATCATTACTCAATTGTTCATTTTATCTATTATTTCAAGTTCTACTCTTGTTGTATCTTTTTCCTAATGAATGTGATTTATTATAATTTTTAAAGTATTAATTTAACATAAATGCGTTTGCAGCTCGTGAAAGATTACTAGCACATCATTTCTTATTAAACACGTGCAATATATTACTTTGTATTTATTTTAAGGTAGTTTTGATTTAGATGTTGTATTTGAATACTATAGGCCATATACCTAGTTGGTGGGAGGAAGTTTTGGGTGCACAACACCGGGCCGTTGGGCTGCCTGCCTGAGAAGCTCGGCACGCTAAAGCCGAACGCGTCCCAAGTGGATCATTATGGTTGCGTTGCCATTATGAACGAAGCATCTAAGGCGTTCAACTCTCAACTGAACGATCTGTGCCAACAACTTCGAGCTCAGATGAAGAACTCCACTATTGTCTACGTTGATGTCTACTCCATCAAGTACAACCTCATTGCAAAGTCTTCTTCCTACGGTGAGTTTAGTGGAATCTACCATTTTACATATAAAGCATCACCTTTTAATCAATTTTCACTTGAGATCCAGCTTCGTGCATATAATTTTTTCGTATTTTTTTCTTCAATTTCAATTTTATATATTTTAGTGTAATCATGGTTCCTTCCACCCAATTATGGCATATAATTGTTTTTTTACTATTATTTAGTTTAACTTTTAATAATTCATAATTCATTTTTAGGCCGATAAATTTAAAATTAGGATACACAATAATCCTTTTAAATTTTATTTTTTGAAATAAAAGTTAAATATTATTCATAATATTATAATATATTTTTTTTTATATATAAAAAGTATCTTTAAAATAGTAGATATAATGGTGGGATATAGTGACACACGGAAAATTGTGTTGCATAATAATATAGTGACACAATAATTTTCCAGTAATTTATTTTGTTGCTTGCATAATAATATACACAAAACACCAACATTTTTTATAATTTAATAATAATAATAATAATAATAATAATAATAATAATAATAATAATAATAATAATAATAATAATAAAAAGATCTCTTCTTTGGTACGGGCTTAAGCCCCTCCATAGCTCTTCCTGTATTCACCTACAATTACGTGCACTACATCTGATCTGTTTGTCATCTACGCGCATGCAGAAGATAAATGAGTCACTTATAATGAGACGGATGAAATATTAACGTATTATATGATCGATTTAGGTTTCAAGAATCCGTTGATGGCATGCTGCGGACACGGGGGCGCACCGTACAACTTCGATCCTAGGATAAAATGTCGGGACGCAGGGTGCAACCTTTGCGACGAAGGCGTGGGGCCCACCTACGTGAGCTGGGATGGAGTTCATTACACAGAGGCGGCTAACGCCATTGTTGCATCTGAAATCTTGTCTACTAAATATTCCATGCCTTCCATTGGATTCAACTTCTTCTGCAATAATTGAATTAAGTTGAGATTAAATTTAAATTTATTTGTTAGAATGGAATACGACTATTAATGGAACAAGTATTATGGTCCCTTCCATTGTTTCTATTCTATTTCTTCCCATGATGATATTTCAATAAGAATTGTTATTCTATTTCCATGTTTTTGTAGTTGAAACTATATGGTGTTGGTGGATTTGTTGGCTTTATATATGTGACTGTGATGTTTTATATTGTCTAGGTATATTCAAATTATTTCGGCATAAATGAATTTTGGTAAATCTATCAAATTGTGGTGATTTAATTTATTAATTAGTTAAGAAATTCATAAATGATAGATTAATTAAGATTTGTATCACGTATTCCACCTAAGAAGCGGTACATAAATAAATAAATAAATAAATAAATAAATAAATGCACAATACATATTCTATTTAATGTAAGTATAAATGATGGTGTAATTCCAAACCCTTTGTTATACAATTAAACAAATATGAGGATTATATTACAACAAAGCTATTATCTATTTTTTTCGTATTTAGGATTAAATTAGTAAATATTTAACAAATTGCGGGGATAGCTCAGTTGGGAGAGCGCCAGACTGAAGATCTGGAGGTCACGTGTTCGATCCACGTTCACCGCATTTCATTTTAAAATTTTATTTATTTATTATTATTTTATTTTATTTTATTTTATTTTTGTTTCTGTCGAATAATTTTTTATTTCTATAATTTTTATTTTTATACTACAGAAAAGCAGGCCCATTTCTGCATTTTTTCCATCTTAGGCCCATTTATGTGGTGAGTGTTTCACTACTAAGCCTCTCTACTTCTAATCATAGTCTCGACTATTCCAGATCTCAATAATTGAGTCACATATTTAAAACCATCATTCCCAATTATAAAAGAAAAAAACTCTTCAAGATTTGAAATTGAAATAGCGATGGATCAAAGTGAAGCATTTGCTCCAAAAAAAGTAAAAAAATAAAATATGAAAGATTAGAGTGGGTCCATAATACACACTTAGCCAATGGTTGAAATGAAAATTCAACTACTTTACAAATTACAATTTCTTATTTATTTCCTTGTTTTTTTTCTCAGCCTCAAATCTCTTAATCATTTTGTTGCTGCAATTGTGAAAAGCTTTCTGGTGCCAGACAAAATCATTTCGCCTCTACCTTATAAAAGTTAGTAAATCAAATTCAGATCATATCATTATATTCGTAGAATTAGAAGAGTGTATAAAAAAATATTATCTTCAAAATGTGAAAAATGATAAGTCCAAATTAAAATACTAAGGTACTAAAATGCAGACCACTCAAATCATACAAATTCGAGTGTAATATTTCAATGCAAAAATGGATTTTGTGGTTTACTTAGCTAGATATGGTTACATTTTTATTTGGGTTGCGGCCCATATGTGTAAAAACCAGTCTCATATTTTTACTACAAGACTCAAAAAAATGTTGAATAAATTAAAATTTTACTACATCTCTTGTGTTCTTATCTTATCCCATTATTATTTTTAATTTTTTAGCAATACTTATTGTAAAAATAAATTAATACCATACAATGACCATTATTACTAAAAAATTGAAGTTTTAAAACAACATATATATCCTAATCAATTATGGAGTAATCAACTGTCAGATTTTAACTAAAATTTGCATATTATATATATTTTTAAAAAGATACTCGATGATTATAAAACTAAATTAAATCGAAACTAAAAAAATAAAATTGATCGTGAATTTTGATGTAACGCCAAAAAGTGAGATTGATTGACACAAGTGAGTGTATTTAGTGGGATTAATTAAATTTGTCCTAAAAAATGTGTCATGACAACCTTGAAAGTCGAAAGCAGCACAGAATGCGTCCAAATTTGAAAGCTATTCAATAGTTGATAAAGTTGCAAAAAAGGAAATTAAATGGAAAAAAAAAAAACTATTGGTTCGAAAATGTCATTTGTTTGAGTTTGACTATGCTTTCCTTTTTTTCTGCATGCAATTTTTAATGGGTGCAATAGTTATTATGAATGACAACTTTATCTTTTAATATCAAGTCAATTATTGCACGCTTAAATAAATGGTTACTTCTCTCTAAAGCGAAAGGAACATATATAAAACCAAACCACTAAATTGAATCATTAAAAATTAATTAAAATAGGTTGAGAAGCATTTGCTGCATTAGCAAGCAGAAAATTTCAAGTTAGGATATTATAGTGTTCGAGTTCGTGGGCGCAAATTTTAAGAATCTTATATGAATAAATATAAAATGGGACTTAGATATTAATGTAGACACTAAAGTTTATTGCAATTTATCATTAATTTTGTTTTCATTTTCATTTCTCAATCTTGAAAGTTGCCTTCATTTCTCGACACAAAATAGTCATGTAATCTCTTCGGAGATATTGAAACGGTGTGACAATCTTTTCATAAGAGTGTGACTTTGGATTTTGGAACCAAACTCATTTTATTTATTTATTTATTTATTTATTTTTAAAAAAAGATAATGCATGACAATGACTCATTGAGTAGGGTAGTATGAACATTGTAAATGTTTAATTAACTATCACTTTAAATAAGCTTTAAATAATTAGTTATGAATCTTAATTAATCTGCTCAATCAGAGTTTATTGGTCTAAATTAAAAATTAACACTTGTTTTGGTGATACTTTTGAATCAAAAGGAGATTCCCTTTGCCCCGTCATTTTCAGAGGACTGATATATTATAAAAATTGAATATGCGATCTCTTTTTTCCACTTCATTTTTGTACCCTTTTTCTAATATTTAATTACTAGTAGTATATTTATTTTGGCTCCTAATTCTTTTTCACTTAAAGTGAAGTGTTTTAATTTGCATGGACAAAATGAATCGAATAATGGTGACACTGCTAATAACATCTTCTCCACCGTTCCTTTTTTTTTTTTTCCCTTTTATTACTCAATTAATGGAAGTAGTAATCAATCGATTGATAAAGCAACCTTTTTTTAGATTATTTAATGAAAACAAATAATTTATTAATAATGTGAGAGTTTGCGTATGATGAATATTCCTTTTGCAACCTCTTTTTCTTTCCCTTTGTATATTCATATTAGAGCCGTAAACATGCTCAAACACTACCAAACACGTTATAAATTATAATCCCACTTATATCTAAATACTCCAATCAAATTTTGAGAAAGTAAAATAATTAAGAGAATTATCACAAGAAACCAATAAAAGGATTCTAACAAACAAATTTAACAAACACGTGGTAGGCGAATGATGCAATAGAAGTTTTCATTTATTTAGTAATTCTACTTTGCGTTCAATTATGAATCATGTATTTAATTTGTCACTGTATACAATTTTAAAAAAGAAGGATAAAAAAACCTAATTACTTTCCTTTTCAAGATCAAGTACAATAACTAAGACATAAATTTATTAAATATAATTATAGCAAGTAAGGGCTGCAGATTTACAAAAAGTCAACCTTTAGAAAAAGAGGAAAAATAAATAAGTATAAAATAGTAAAGAGGTGGGTAGAAAGCTGTCCAAAATAAATTATTGAATAACAAATGTGGCATAGACAGAGTGCATGTATGTACGCGGTTTGCATGATTCTTATTTTTTTCCTAAATCTCAAAAATAAATTATAATTATTTGTCTGTAAAGTTTTGCTGTCATGCTACGTATGTTTCATTTTGTATTTCATTTTTGTATACTATTTGACTCGTCATTAATTTCATAAGCCGGTTATTAATTTAATCTTAGCTAGTGTGGGCATATCTTTATTTTGCAGCGACATAATTACCTCGCTAATTATAATTAATGAATTCTAATAAACCTTACTTAACTAATAATTAATCATTATTACTCTCCATCCTAAATTTATAAGATGTTTTAGCCTTTTAATTTTATCTTAAAATATAAGATGTTTTTCTTCTTTTGATGAATAATCTCCCTTTCTTCATTAATTTTCAATTTTTTCATTAATACATTAATAGCCTTCCTATTTTTTTCCTTTCAAAATTCATTTTAAATTATTATTATTATTTTTTAAATTCTAGTGTAAAATGCTAAAAAAAACTATATTTTGGGACGAAAAGAGTAGAAAATATAGGAATACGAAGATGTTGGACGAATCAAGTATCAACGACTTGAAATTGAAAATTTTATAATCAAAACTAATTCGTCAATAAATGCAACTTGACTGAAATTACATCAACCCACATTCTTCATAACTGTAAATCCAATCATCTGCATTTATCGAATTTCGTGAAGAAATAAAAAAATAAAAAAATTGGAGGATAATGAAATAGGAGTGAGGGTTTGGCTAGTTGGGCCGTCATAGAAAATTGGTGATTGTGATTCACTGCCGAAATGCAGCGCCAGCTATTCTCGAACTGTATTCCTTCTTCCCTCTCCAATTTAAGACCTTTTTTTTATATATTATTCAATGTTAAGAAAAAGCTCAATTTTTTAGTATTTTTTTGGCAATTTATTCAGGAGTTGTGATTGTATTTCTATGGTGCATTGTTCAATAATACTACTGTAGTCTGTAGATCCCTTTTCAGCTCTCCTTTTCACCCATCTCTCTCTCCCTCTTCAATTTGAGAGCTTTTTTTAATATATTATTCAATGTGAAGAAAAAGCTCAGTTTTTTTTTCTTTGGCAATTTAATTATTTATTTAGCCCTCTATACGAGTTGTGACTGTATTTGTATGGTGCATTGTTCAATAATACTACTGTAGATCCCTTTTCAGCTCTCCTTTTGACCTCTCTCTCTCTCTCTCTCTCTCTCTCTCTCTCTCTCACTCTCTCTCTCAGAAACAAGCTCTATATATTGTGTTTTATCTTGATTGCACATTTGAATTTGAAGGTTGTGGGCTTTCAAGATTCTTGAATGTGAGCTCTTCTTTTGCTATTCCCTAACCAAAAAAAAAAAGTTGACATTTTTATCAATCCAAGGTTCAAGAATCTTGATTGGTATTGTGCTGCTATTTGTTGATAGTTGAAGGGGGAGATTAGTTTTTGAGAGCTTTATGTAGACTTCTTTGATCAAATTTGATCAATTCCATGGCAATGGAGTTTCTTCCATAGCCATTTCTGAGGTGGAAACTCTCTCAAATTCTCTACTGAGCTATTTTCAAGGAAGAAAATAATCCCAAAAATGGAAGAGTCATTTGTGCCCTTTCGTGGGATTAAGAATGACATTCACAACCGGCTGCATTGCTACAAGCAAGATTGGAGTGGTGGATTCAAGGCTGGCTTTAGGTATAAACTCACTTCAAATTCTTGATTTTTTCAAATTTCACCAATATTTGTGTTATGATTTGCTAATCTTTTGTTTGTAACGATACTGATTTATTTTAGGATATTGGCTCCCACAACCTACATATTCTTTGCTTCTGCTATTCCAGTTATCTCATTTGGTGAACAATTGGAGAGAAGCACAGGTTAGAAATTCATGATTTTTGATGTTATAATGATGGTATATTTGAGAGATCTTGCAAGAGTTTTTCTTGATGAATAGTGTTGTTTATTGAGAGATGTATGTGAAAATTTGTAGAGGGAGTTTTAACTGCTGTTCAGACATTAGCATCAACTGCTGTTTGTGGGATTATACACTCAATAATTGGGGGGCAGCCATTGCTGATTCTTGGAGTTGCTGAGCCTACTGTTATAATGTACACATTCATGTTCAATTTCGCTAAGCAGAGATCCGATTTGGGCCGCGAAATGTTTCTTGCGTGGGCCGGATGGTGAGCTTCGTCTCTTTAAAGTTTGAATCTTTGATGGTTTTTGTGTTGTTGTTGGTGTCGTTGTTGATGTTTGCCTAATGCCTCGACGTGTTGAAATGAACGAAGGGTGTGTGTTTGGACTGCGGCGTTGTTGTTCTTGCTGGCTATTTTGGGGGCTTGCTCGATCATCAACCGGTTCACCCGTCTAGCCGGGGAATTGTTTGGGATGCTCATTGCAATGCTCTTTATGCAGCAAGCAATTAAGGTAGCTTGAATTCTTCAATGGTTTTCGTTTCCCTTTTCTTGAATTTTGTTTGAATTGTTGAATGGTTTGATATTAGGGAATTGTGGATGAGTTTCGTATGCCAAAACGGGAAGACACGACCCTACCGGCCTTCATGCCTTCGTGGCGTTTTGCAAATGGCATGTTTGCTTTGGTGCTCTCGTTCGGTCTCTTGCTAACTGCGTTGAAAAGCCGGAAAGCTAGATCATGGCGTTACGGGTCTGGTTAGTATAGTCATCATGCAAAAACGAGAGAATCTAGCTCGATTTGTAACACGAGTGCTTACTCACTCACTGCCTCCTCACAGGTTCGCTTAGGAGCCTTATAGCCGACTACGGTGTGCCACTGATGGTGGTGGTGTGGACAGCCGTTTCGTACATTCCTTCCAAGAACGTTCCGGAAGGGATTCCACGACGTCTCTTCAGCCCCAATCCGTGGTCACCGGGTGCCTACGAGAACTGGACAGTGATAAAGGCAAGCCTTTCAGTTGCTGCTTAAACTAGTTAGAAACAAACTCGTTTCATTCCTCGATTGTTCTCTGACACGACACAAACGTTTCAGGATATGCTAAACGTGCCCCTTCTTTACATCATCGGAGCTTTCATTCCTGCAACGATGATCGCAGTTCTTTACTATTTCGACCACAGCGTCGCGTCTCAGCTGGCTCAGCAGAGCGAATTCAATCTCAGAAAGCCGCCTTCGTTCCACTACGATTTGCTGCTTCTTGGCTTCTTGGTTCGTAGAGCTAATTTCGTAGTTTCTTGATCTTTTGCTATGTACCGCTTTGTGATCCAATTTTCGTGTTTTTGTCTCGTTTTCGCAGACGTTGATGTGTGGTCTATTAGGCATCCCACCATCAAACGGCGTGATTCCACAGTCGCCTATGCACACGAAAAGCCTTGCAACTCTCAAACACCAGGTAGAAAATTGTCTCTCGTCGTTGCTTTGTTGCATAATTTGTTGCGTTTCGTTGCTCTAAACCATGATTTTACGAATAACGCAGTTGCTCAGGAACCGGCTCGTTGCCACAGCGCGGGAGAGCATTCAAAAGAATTCGAATTTGGCGCAATTGTATGGACAAATGCAAGAAGCCTATCAGCAAATGCAGACTCCTCTCATCTACCAAGAGCCCTCAACAACTAGAGTAAGCCACCTCTCGTTTCTCATTTCTTGTGATTTAGTCATAAACGAGCCAACATTGCTAACACGAAAACGTGATATGATACTCATCAGGGCTTAAAGGAGCTGAAGGAGTCCACGATTCAGCTGGCCTCGAGCATGGGAAGCTTCGATGCCCCAGTCGACGAGACAGTCTTCGACGTGGAGAAGGAGATCGACGATTTGCTACCCATCGAGGTCAAGGAGCAACGTCTCAGCAATTTGCTCCAATCCACCATGGTCGGAGGCTGCGTCGCTGCAATGCCTGCGTTGAGAATGATCCCCACCTCGGTTCTGTGGGGATACTTCGCGTTCATGGCCATCGAGAGCTTGCCAGGCAACCAGTTTTGGGAGAGGATTCTGCTGCTCTTCACCGCACCGGGCAGACGATACAAGTAAACACCCCTCGTCTCGTAAATTTCAAGAATCCGATTTCGTAAAAACGAGCTCTAACAGGGTGAAATTGACAGGGTTTTGGAGGAGTACCACGCCACGTTTGTCGAGACGGTGCCGTTCAAGACCATCGCGATGTTCACGCTATTCCAGACGACGTATTTGCTCCTCTGCTTCGGGATCACGTGGGTCCCGATTGCCGGGGTCCTCTTCCCCCTCTTGATCATGCTCCTCGTCCCGGTGAGGCAATACGCGTTGCCGAAGTTCTTCAAAAGCGCCCATCTTCAGGATTTGGACGCCGCGGACTACGAGGAGGCTCCGGCCGTGCCGTTCAACATCCCACCGGTATATGTCTCGATTCAATCCATATTTTACAACAGAACAATGCAAGACCTCGTTTTTTTTATCGTAATCTTGAATTTCTCATGCAGGAGGGAGAGCTCGGGGCTTATGCGGACGGGGGAGAGATCTTGGACGGGATGATCACGAGGAGTCGAGGCGAGATCAAGCATACGTGCAGCCCGAGGGTGAGGAGCTCGTCGTCGACCCCGGCCAAGGAGATGAAGCTGCACAGCCCCCGTTTCTCGGAGAAGGGGTACAGCCCGCGAGTGAGTGAGCTGAGAGGCGGGAGAACGCCTCAGCCCCACCACGGGAGAAGCCCGAAGCCGGGGGAAGCCGGGGGCCCGTCTAATCTTGGGATGAGCCCGCGTAGCTAAAAACGCAGACGACGACGACGACGATCTTTATAAAATGCTCGTATAATATAGTGGTTTTTAGAGCTTTGGTTTGGTTATGGTGTTGTAAAATCTTCTTCTTCTTCTTGTCTGAAAACTCCCCTTCCCTCCTTGTATAATTAGCCTTACATTGATTCCTTAAATGGTGAAAATAGTAAGTGTTCCTTGTTTCGGCTCGTTCTTGCTCGTCCGGGCTCTGAATTGCTCTCCATAAAGCACGGAACGTAGAAATTAAGGAATAAATTCAACCAAATCAAAGGAATGAGAACAAGAAGATCGAGCCGAGTATAATAAAAGCACGCTTGACGTGTGCGTGTGTTGGCCCAGTGGATACAGACAAATGTCAGCTCCGAGTCGTAAAAAAGGGAAATAATTTGAAAATGAAAACGCATGCTTTTGCAGAAAGAGGGAAAGCAAATGGAGTCGAGATCGAGAAATGGTCCCACCGTGTTGATTACAAACACGAAATTAAATCTTGTGGATTGCTATGCATTGACTTAATTCGAAGGTGGGAACCATATTTGTAATTATCATACAATCTTTGTTCCTTTTTTTTTTTGTTTTTTGTTTTTAAACAACAACAGCTGCCGAATTTTTAGGATAAAAGAATGAATGTGAGGCCTCAGCCAATCCATGAATGAATGAATGTGGAATTATTTTGTCATCTCAATCAATCATCCATCTCATCATAAAATTAACCTTAATTAAGTTTCATTGGTTTTTTATATTTTAAACCACTTTCAATTATTGTCTACCTTTAATAATGAACTAGTACATCCACCTGCATGCGCAAATGTGACATTTAAAGCTCTAAAACTATAAAAATTAATAAATAAATATGATTATGAAGTAATTTAAATCACTTTCATTGCGTTGATGGAAAACTCATATACTCTTGCATTTTACCTTTTAATTTTTATTTTTTTTACTGCAGACTTGGAGATGGAAAAGATATTTGCTTATTGACCAATAAGGAACGGAAACGTATAGATTTAGGATTATTGAGCACTAAGGAACTGAAACGTAGAGAAGACACAAATTTAAGCAGTTTACCAACAATGAGTTGGCTAAGTTTCAGATTGCAGCTCTTAAGACCATATGTATGTAGTAATAAGAGAACACACGAAACGGATTCAGCCCAAAACGAGTATTAATTACTAAAACGTTGGCCTATTAATTTTCGGGTCCCTCCGTTAAGAATTGCAACTCGAATAGGAATATATCTCATAAGCTTAATCAGGATAAATTAGCCTTTAAAAAAGGAAGTTTCCCTATAAATTAAATAATCTATCCAATTAAAAATAAGATTTGCGCAATTGCATAGTAAAAGGAAAATAATTACAATCCAAATCTCATATATGAATAATGCATGCACGAGTTAGAGTCGTAGAAAAGGTTTTTTTTTTTTTTTTTTTTTTTTAAAAAAAAACACACACACAAAGAAAGAAAATGTTGTGGTTTCCCATGCATTGACTTAGGAAGTGGGACCTACTTTTTTTTGCAATCATCATACAATCTTTGTTTCTTTTTTTTTGTTTTCTAACAAAGGCAAGTGCCGATTTTCTAGGATTAAAGTAGCATGCATGATCCATATGAATGAATATGAAGTCAATATAGTGTAAATTAAAGAGAAGAATTAATGATGGAATTATTTTGTCACCTCAAATCTCAAATCCGGCATTGATGAGACGGGACGGGATAAGAATATTGGTGTATTCCGTCACATCCTTCTTGTCTACTGTGCTGCAACCACGGTTTTTTCCATGGTGCATCCGGATGTAATACATCCCCCTCTCACTGTAGTAATATTAAATTAATTAAATTAATTAATTTAATATTACTACAGTGAGAGGGGGATGTATTACATCCGGATGCACCATGGACATTACCCTGCAACCACCTCAATCGTGTAGCTAAAGTCAAATCTAGCGTTGATGAGACGGGGTTGAGAATTGTCGTATTTGTCTCTTAATAGTGAATTTAGGGAATTTTCAAACACATGGTCACGAGATTCTTGGACTATATATTTCATCTCTTGATTATATTGAATGTCAATGTGGAGTTTTGTTATTGTTTGGAATATTGGAGATGTTTATTGATCTTGATCTCATAATTATATGTTTGATCAAAGAAACCTTAATTAACTTCAATCACTTTGTGTTTGTGATAATAGCAGTTGGTGGTATAAGTCAATTACTGTCTGCCTCTAATAATGGATTTCAGATTCCTAACTAATTTGTATTTTATGAAATATGTTAAGTGAATTATTGTTATGACTTATGATAGTTGCTGCCACCAAAATTCTTATCGTAGACTTTCAATTCCCACACCAGACAAAAACATATGGTTAGGTTGATTGCTACATTTGCCTTCTCCATAATATTCATCTTTTATTTCATTCAAACAAATAAAAAAAAGTATTAATTAATTTCGAAAATGGTGTCTCTAGTATGAAAAACCTGTCGGTTGAATAAAACAATCCAACTCTGTGTTAAGGTTTTCTATGTATTTAGTAGTTAAGCTTTCCAAAATTGGCTAGTTAAACACTACATCTACATGCAGTTTGTTTTATATTGAGAGATCGAATAATAATTATATAATTATATAATGTTTTGACCAAATTCACAAATGGGTATAAATATATTGCTGGAAAATAATGTGAGAACTTTTAGTGAAATTTATTTTGACTGATAGAATAGGTGAATAAAATAATATAATTAATTTTAAACTTTAATTCTAGACCATCTTATTTTTCAAATACTCAAATCTTGTGCATAATCAAACTATTCTATTTTTCATTAAAGTATTATCAAAGATTGCAAATTCCCCTTGGTCCGTGATGAGTGTAGTAATAACCAAAATATAAAAAACACACATCAAAAGTCATAAGAGAAATGGAAAAATAAATAGAGAGATTGAATGAATTGGGTGGAAAAACGTTGGGTTAGTAATAATAAATGAAGAAATCGTCGATGTGAGTAATGTAAATGGGCTATTAATTTGGTCCAATTTGGGCTAAAATTATGGCCTTACCAAATCGTGTTACAACTGGTCCATGCCAAACACATTGTTTTAGCCTTTTAGGCATGAACCACATGCCCACGCTCTCATATTCCAACCACACAAACAAATCATTCTCACTTATTTTGATTATTTATATAAAATAATACTCCATCAATTCATCCCAATATAATTGGTTTTCTTTAATACAAAATTTTAGAAGAATTAAAAAACAATATAAAATGGTATTGTAATTATATACTATTATTTAAAATTACATAAAAATTAAAAATGTCATATAAAGGAAACGAGCCAATTATATAGAGAATGAGGGAGTACAATAAGGGCCTCTTTGGTAGGAGTTAAAAGGTCATACTATTAAAATAATATGTCATTTTTACCCTATTTGATAGGGCAAAATATAATAGTGAGGACCCGTCACAAAATAAGGGCCCGGCCAAAAACCACTATTAGACCCCTTATACAACTCCAACTGTCTCCCCCTTATTAATTAATATGTCATTTTCTTGACTCCCTCATATTATATAATTCATATTAACCTTTTCTTTACATGCCCAACCAAATAGGCCCTAAAAGAACTAGATTATTGTGAAAACCTTAATTACAGTAACAACATGATAACTGCGAAATAAAATGCATTCACAACTAAAAGTAAGTGCGCGAGGAAAATGAAATCCGCCCACCATGATATTCGAAGTCGAATCCGAATTATCAGGGGCGGAGCCAAGTAGGGTTCCCAAGCACCCCCCAAGCCCAAATAAATATGTTCTTTTAAAACTATAAATATATATATTTTTATATTAACACCCGTATAATTGGATTTTTTAGAATTTTATCACCCTTTGAGGTATATTTCTGGGTCCGACCCTACGATTGACATGTTCATTTAACTAGCGAAAGCGATATCTTCACGGTCACAGGCCTGGAAATGATTCTCATATAAGGTTTGTAAACCTCTCCCAATGTAATAAGTAATTTATTTATCACAAGCAAGGAAAACGATAAATGTTGAATTATCCATTATAATAATTATAATTAACAAATTAGAATAGAAATTTAAGCATGCATAGTTAGAAACATCAAAGCCCGAGTTTAAGGTCAGGTGAAGATGGCCGGAGAGTTATCTTCTCCCCATTATTACAAGGCCTCGGCGGCGCCGCCTTCCTAAACTCTATCTCCGTCGTAAAATCCTCCAGCTCGAAAGCCGGCGCCCAGCCGCCGCCGCCGCCGCAGCCAGCCGCCGCCGAAGCCGACCTCTTTCTCTTGGTGCTGTGATTTTGGTGCAGTTGCTGCAGTCGATTCCTGAAATTCTTCATAAGCGCTACGAATTTCTCCATCTCCTCCTCTTCGTCTTCATTTTCTCTACGGTTATCACCTTCTCTGCAGTTCGTGCTATTTTCCATTTAATCGAACTAATTTGGAAAAATTTGTAACAAAAAAAAGAAAATGTTGAAATTGAAATTGATGGAGTGATTGTGGGGTTGAGTGATGGAATTTATAGTTGGGGAATAATTTAGGATTTTGAGAAATATGCGCACACGTTGAAAGAGAAAGAGGACCAATTCCAACATTATCGTAACATGTGTGACGTCAGCGGGTTACGTTGTGGAATATGCATATACATGTCGTCACCTACCTAATTATTTTACTACTTATTCTAGTATTTTTAATTAAGACATAAATATCAATTATGAAACAAATTGCTAGTAATAATTAATTCTGCCGCCAAGTTTGCCTCTACTACCATCCCTACCCCCTAATTATATATACTAGTTGGTTGTATAATTAGGAACTATTTTTGTATAATGTCAAAATTCGACCGATATTATTTTATATTTTATGATTATAGCAGATAAAATAATCTTTATCACGAAGATATGCCTGATTTTTGTTAGAAATATGCTTTATACGTGTGCATGTGTTGATCTAGTGGTAGGGGTTAATGTTCGAGAGCAAATATCTCGAGTTTGAGTCATCCGTGACGTGACCTTTAAATTTCTATATTACATTATAAAATAGAACACTTTATATGTTGAGAGTTATAAGTATAGATTCCATTTCCTACTAGTAATAAATGCAGTTGAATTTATTTAGAGACTCGTGAGTCATGATGCTATCTATCTATCCAATTTACGTGTATGATGTGTTTCTTCCACTCATTTACTTCCGCAATTTATATACTTAGATAAACAAGATTTATGAAGGAATGGTAGAAGAAATGACTTTCAATGAGAATCAAATAATGGAAAATTTATGTGTGTATTTTACTTTTTCAAATATAATTTCTTAATAATAAAAATTGATTTTCATTATTGGTGGGCTTAAGCCCAAATAGTGCATAAAATTAGCCTCATAACGAGTCCAATTAGCCTTTTTGCGACGCGAGTCAAGTCAACTATGTTGAAGATTATTACACTAAAAAAGTAAAAATAAGCTCACTTTTTTCGACTTCTTTTATTGAGTTTATGTCCCAATTTAAAGTATCTGTAAATTATTTAATTTCTTATTGATATACAAAATCATATAATCTATTTTTTTTATTTTTTTGAAGAATTTGAGTAGAAGACTCTAATTTGCTAATTTTGTCTAAAGATAAGATAAGATTAGAGTATCAAACTCTCACGTAATATGTTTATTATGATTTTTCAATGTCATAATAATATGATTATATTTGGCTAGCTGTGCCAATAATCACGGAATCTCGTTTGAAAAATAAATAAATTTGCGGAAAATAGAAGTCATTAATTATTGGTCATAAGACTCATAACAAACGAGAACCACGTTGCCTTTTTCTTGTGGTTGTGAGTTGTGACCACAATTAATTAACAGCTCATACCTACCAAGCTTAGATTGATATATACTTGACTTAATTATATTTTGTGAATATGGGAAATACCATCAGTAACTGTTTCCTCCCAATAAATGAGCCGTTGGGTTACCATAATTTAATCCTCCATCATTCTTATCGGGCCGTTAAATTACCATAATTTCATGTGTAGCCCCATTTGTTTAAGCCCAAACAAAGATACAAATAACCTTATATAAAAAAAAGAAAAAACCCTAATTTCTTCATATTCTTCCTCTTCTCTTCTCTTTTCTTCTTCTCCTTCCAATTCGCCTTTCTTCTTCCTCACTTATTTTTTTTTTACTCATACCTACCAAGCTTAGATTGATATATACTTGACTTAATTATATTTTGTGAATATGGGAAATACCATCAGGAACTGTTCCTCCCAATTAATGAGCCTCTGAGTTACCATAATTTAATCCTCCATCATTCTTATCGGACCGAGAGAATTGCCTTTGTTTAATTTCATGTGTGGCCCCATTTGTTTAAGCCCAGACAAAGACACAAATAACCTTATATATATATATAAAAAAAAAAAAACCCTAATTTTTTCATATTCTTCCTCTTCTTCTTCTTCTTCTTCTTCTTCTTCTTCTTCTTCTCCCAATTCGCCTTTCTTCTTCCTCACTTATTATTTTTTTTTTACTTTTTTTTTTTCTTCTAATTCCTCTTCTTCTTCTTCTTCCTCTTCTTCTTCCTCTTCTTCTTCCTCTTCTTCTTCTTCTTCTTCTTCTTCTTCTTCTTCTTCTTCTTCTTCTTCTTCTTCTTCTTCTTCTTCTTCTTCTT
>JAYJMF010062641.1:0-20004 GCA_036873715.1 Salvia sclarea
ACATTGATATCTATACAATACAAAATAACATGTTAATTGACACGTTAGACGTGCAACGCACGTCCTCTCGGCTAGTTAGTATAAAAGTACGTGTTGCAAATATATGTAAAAATAGAAATATAAAAGACGATTATGGTGTGGCGTTGTCATAATTTGTAAAAATGAAACTTTTTATTGGACGTACCAAAATAAATAAATATGAATAAATATTAATAGATATTGTCTAGCTAGAGTGTAGCCCACACATCAAAGAGTTGGATGCATACATAGACACACACATATTGTCGGCGACGATGCACAAGCATAGCCTCACCCTTAAACTTATGGAGTATTAATTAAAGCAATTAAGACTAATTAAAGTTGAACGATTACAACGAATTGAAAGGCCCAACACATTACATGTAAGCGGATAGCTATTAAAAAAAACTCGCATGTACGTGACACGGGCAAATAAGAATTTCAAAGTAGAGACGATATATAAGTTGATTAATTTTGCAGAAAATTCCATAAGTATGGAAATTGAAAGCATATCCATCTGAAACGAGAGAGATTTCATCATATGAAATAAGTGCATGCTAAAGATCAAAGCAACCAAACCAGCTTCGAAACTATATATATATATATATATATATATATAGTTGGTCATGATTTAAAATCAAAATTTGAAGCCGTCTTTAATTAAGTCCAAATCAATGGAAGAAGGTGGCGAGGTTTCTACATCAAGAATTGGGCCTCTTGTAGACTTTTGTGTTACCATGCATTATTGCATAAATAAGTAGCATTAATTACGATGATCATAATTAAACATGACTACATATGCATGACTTATACCTATTCCAATACTTGCATTTGTTTCCTTTCACTAATTAAACCTAGCATATATTGATAATATTTACTTAAAAATGATTATTTTGATGTCAAAATTAATTAGAGGTTAGTGAATTTATTTCATTTGATCAACCAAATAGATCTAGCTTCTTTATGTAGCCGCAAGTTAAATTGCCCACTATTAATGTGGGAGTGCCACCAAAATTTGAAAGTTAACGCTTGATATATATGTGATAGGCCACGTATTTAACTCTTATTTAAATTACCATTATTACTAATTCTATCCACATCCATTTAACAAAATTCAGACCAAAATACTAGTCCAACCTAACCCAAGAACGCGATTCATTTAATATTTACATGTTTATGGGACTCGTAACTCGTTAAACATCATACATAAAAAAGTCCTACAAAAGGTATAAAATGATTCCTTATTGTCAAAACTTAAAACCATATTTAATCTTCTTAATTCTCAAACTATACGTAATAAAAAATTTATTTTGAAATCCGAAGTTGACTATATATATACTATATGTTTGTGAAAAATCCGCCACCTATGCCAGAAGATATAGTTAAGTATCAATAAATAAATCTTTGAAGTTTTAGGGGTGAATTTCTTACACTTCAAAGGTTAGTCCTTTATAGATATTTATTATTTTTTTAGATTCAAATTAAATAGGTCCATTTATCAATTAGGCTTTAATTTGATTTTATTCACTGAAGCCCAAATCTATTTTCAATCAAGTCCAAAGAATTTCATATTAACTTTGATATGGAATTATCGAGCTTCTATTATATAAATATAAACTCAATTAATTAATTTATAAGTCAGCTGGCAGTACTCCATCTTCCAAGTCCAAAAGGTCTTCACCGTTTAAATGTCGCCTAAGGACTGCACATGAAATCATTTATTACATGCATTTGTGTACTATGTTTTGTTATAATTTGTTGTCTTCTTACTAATATGCTTCTTTATATTTTGTAACACAACAAATGGCAATTACATTTTTTCTAGTTAGAGAAAAATAAAATCAACGAATATTAACAATGCACAAAACAAGTAATCGCAACAACTCTAGACGATACCTGTCAATGATCACTTGGATTTGATACTATTAATGTCATATCCAACTTCTTTGAGACTTTTTATACAAAAATCTCGATTTTTGATCCAGCATTTGTATGCCCTAATAAGACATTTGCATGAGTTGAAGGGATATGCTAACGTAAACATACATAACACATTGTTTTTCTCGGTTTTGAAAGACATTTTGAACCGTGGATATTGAGAAAATTTAAAAGACAAGAATGGGAAAAGAAGAATAAAGTAAAAATATAAATAACAAATGAATTTTCAGTGGGTGGTTAATTAACATCCCGTTAGTCGATCAAGCGTGAAATTGCCAAAAATTATACACATGGGCTCCGTTCTCTTTGATGGATAAATTATCATGAGAAAATGAGGGAAAATAGAACATTCACCCTTTAAATTTTCCCTTCTTTTCCATCTCTTTATCTAAAAAAAGAGAATTTTACTCTTTCTTCCTCCTCCTTTGCACTCCAATGGAAGGAAAATCTTATCACTCTTTGTAGATATGGGATAATATTTTCCATCCATTGAAGTGAAAAGGAGGAGGAAGAAAGAGTAATATTCTCTTTTTTAGACGAGGAGATGGAAAAGGAGGGAAAATTTAAAGGGTGAATGTTCTATTTTCCCTCATTTTCTCATGATAATTTATCTATCAAAGAGAACGGAGCCATAATGGTAAAATTTCCCAAAATCAAACGATGGAGTTGAGTTTCAATATATTTTGCTCAACACTGAGCACGTGCATGCATCCACACATGAGATTTTGTATTTAATATAATATTATCAGAAACGCTCCCCTATCCACCGTGGGCACTCGTTAATATGTCCACCATTGATGTGGCAATGCCACATATGCAAGAATATTAACCATATTTAAGTGCAACTAAGTTACCATTAATACTACTTTCATTGTATGGAAAGAATTAAAATTTTAAAATCATAATAAACCTTACCTATATAAAATCTTTTTAATTCATAATAAGCAGCTATTCATCTATTTTCTAACGCCCTCTCCATACCATCTCTTCTCAAATTCACATCCACCATTGTTCTAGGCAAATTTTTATATTCTTTGTACTTTTTATTTAATTAACAACTTAAGCATCTATCTCTTTTATAGAACAAGGTATGACGTCTATTGTCTACGTACTGTTTATTGTTAGATATATAACTACTAAATTTGCTATAAAATTATGTGTTTGTTAAATCACTGTCAAGGTTACACAAGTTATAACTTTTAATTATGAATTCTTAAAAATAATATTTAGGTTGAACAATATGCAGATTATAATTATTAAATAATTTATGTGCTTAATTTTTTTGGATTATATATATAAAGCTTTCAAATTATTTTGATTGGAAAACAAAAATCAACTGACTATGAGGAGATTCGAAATAATAGATACTGGAAGTCCCAATCCCAATATATTAAAAGCCATGAGCTTGTTTTCAAATTTCAAATATGGAGTTGGGTACATGTAATGGAGTACAACAAGAAAAAAAAAATCTCAAAGCATTTAGGAAGGAGATTAGAAGCGATGGTATGCATTGGATTTGGGCGTGAGGAGTTAGATGAATAATCGCTTTGTATTATGAATTAAAACGATTTTATTTAAGTAAGAGTTGTTGTGAATTTGAAGTTTTAATTCTTTCCAACAATGAAAATAATATTAATGGTATTTTAGTTGCACTTAAATATGGTTAATATTTTTGTATATGTGGCATTGCCACATCAACGATTGACACATTAACGAGTGTCCATGGTGGATGGGAGCGTTTCAGCCAATAGTATTATTGTTGAATGTTGATAATGATAGCAGCAAGGGCAAAATAGTCATTCGATGAAGTAAGTAACAGCTCACACATGATCATCGGCAAAAACGAAAAAAGAAAACGACATGCAAGTTGCAACCACCGCCGCCGTGAAACCAAAACACTCCCCAAATTGATCTCCTATTAAAATCCCAAAAGCAATGCGGAATGTGATCTATCTCTGGGTGGTCATGAGCGCCGCAGCGACGGCGGAGGGAAATCTCCGGATGCGGGAGGGCGGCGCGTTCAAGATCGCGCTCTTCGCCGACCTTCACTTCGGCGAGGACGCGTGGACCGATTGGGGCCCCACCCAGGACTTCAACTCACTGGGGGTTATGTCTGCTGTACTAGACAATGAGCACCCAGGTTTCGAATTGATTGTCTATATTTTTTCTAAATAAATCAATTCATCTGTGTTTTTGGTCAAAGATCGTTTTTTTTCCCCACAATATTGATGGTGTGTTGGTTTTGTTTTTGGAGGATGCAATGCAAGCACTTGTTGTTTCCGTACTAGGACGAAACTACTCTCTATTGCATTAGGCAAAATCGTTTATTCTTTTAATAAGAAACTCTAGTCCATATTGATTTTGATGGATGATCCAAACTGATTTTCAAATGAAATTAATTATATATTAGAATAAATTTTTGTTCAAATTTAACAGAATAATGATTAATGTTTTTCTTTACCTGAGCTCAGTTCCATCTGTTGTAGTATATCACTGTATTTGAAGGATTATATTTCATGATGGTGTTATCTAATACACGTAGTCTCTCGGCTGTGGGTAGCTGGGAGTATTAAAATAGGCAGGGAGGAGTCTTTTCATGTTTCTGGTGGTATCGATATTGGCCACGTCTCTCTCTCTCTCTCTCTCTCTCTCTCTCTCTTAGAGGCAAAAACTACAAACGAATTCACGTGCTAATTAGGACCTATATTTTCGGACGGCCAACACAGCGCAACGCTCATTGATTAACTGTTGATTTTATTGGTAAAAAGACGTGGCTGGAATTTGATGCAGCATACAAACAACAAGTCCAAAAAGTTTGGGATTTTGCAATCTTTTTCAGTATTTAGTATAGTCCGAGTGTCAATTTATGGGACAGAGATTAGATTGGAATCTTTGTAGTCAATGTTTTTCCTAAGTTTTTCATGTTATTACGATGCTCATTGATTGATGCTTTTAGTGTCCCAATTCCATGCTTCCGAGTTAGAATAAATTGGAATGAAGAATAATTAGTTGAAGAAAACCTAACTAAGTGCCATAATCTGGATTCATAATTGTACATTTGAATGATGCATTTCCTGTAATGAAAATTGATGGCATGCAGATTTTGTGATTTATCTTGGAGATGTGATCACAGCCAACAATATAATGATAGAGAATGCAAGCTTGTATTGGGATGAAGCTCTGGCACCAACAAGGGCAAGGGGGATACCATGGTCTACTATCTTCGGGAACCACGATGATGCCCCGTTTCAGTGGCCGTTGGAGTGGTTTTCAGAAACCGGGATTCCTCAGCTTCACTGCCCGGCTGCAAATGCCTCGTTTGCTGGTATAAGCTCTGTGTTTGAGTCGTGACATTTGAATCTGAACTCATCAATGTGGTCGAAAAATCCCAGAGTTGATCATCTTTCCTGGCTGAATCAGGTGGTGAAGAATGCAGTTTCAGAGGCACTACACGTCTGGAGTTGATGAGAAGTGAGATCGAGCACAACGCATTATCCTTCTCCAACGGCGGCCCAAGGAATCTATGGCCTAGTGTCTCAAATTATGTGCTTAAACTTACATCCGCGAGCAATGCTCAAGAGCCGGTGACCTTCATGTACTTCTTGGACTCCGGGGGTGGCTCGTACCCGGAGATCATATCAAAAGCACAAGTCAAGTGGTTTCAAGAGAAATCTGAAGAGATTAACCCTAGCTCAAGGTAGCCAAATAGAACTTACTTTGTTGATCTGGAGTGTGTACTAATTGTGAGTTATAGGGTTCCTGAGATGATATTTTGGCACATTCCGAGCAAAGCATACAAAAAGGTGGCGCCAAAGCTGAACATAGGCATGCGGTGTGTGGGGTCGATTTTCTGGGAGAACGTTGCTCCGCAAGAAGCAGAAATGGGGATGATGAGAGTTCTTGAAAAGAGGAGCTCTGTTAAGGTATATATGATGATCATTGTTACTAGTGTTGGAGTAGCAAATAAGTAGATCTAATATAAGCAAAAATGCAGGCAGTATTTGTAGGGCACAACCATGGACTGGACTGGTGCTGCCCCTACAAGAAGATGTGGCTGTGCTTCGCCCGACACACGGGCTACGGTGGTTACGGGAGCTGGGAGAGAGGTGCTAGGATAGTTGAGGTGAATGACCACCCATTCTCTCTCAAATCATGGATCAGAATGGAAGATGGGAGCACTCACAGTGAAGTTTTTCTCAGCTAACCTTCAAGGATCCTTGGTCGACTAGGCCCAAAAATCAATATGGGTCGAATCCTGTAATTACTAATTATAAATCCAGATTTACGATCTTCTTTTCTTATCAATTTAAACCATCCACATTCTAGTTCAACATCCGTTTCTCTCTTTCAACTACCAACAAAGAAATTACAACCCTCTTGCCGTCTTCTTTTCTCTGCAATCGTAGTTCCTAGGTAATAGCCCGTAGCGTTTACGTACTTTGCATGATACGATGGATTAATAAAAACAATCCAAGCTAAATTAGTGTTTACTTTGATGGATTACTCAATTTTGAACTAATTTCACAATTTTATCCTTCAAATACTTTTCCTATGTTTTATAATCACTCAAAAGTAAACATCCCCCTAGGAGATAACATGTTGTAGTCTCTCTGCCTTTCTCATGTACATACTCAACAAATAACTAAAATGAATAAATAAATATATCTATTATATGTGTATGTGTGTTGTGTGTTTTCTTTGTTTAAGAAAAATGCAAAGAAAAGGAAAAAAAAATGTCTTCTTTCTTTCTGTGCATGCAAACTTATGATAAAACCCCACAAGTCTGCAATTATTACTCAACACTTTCTGCTCTGAAATCTTCATGCTTAGCTAAGTTTCATGATGTTTTCTTTCTCATGTAGTGTATTATAATAGTATACCTCACTTTCTCTCATGATCTGAAAGTTAGTTGGTTCCAACCATAAATTATGGTCAGAACATGTTTGCTGAATTCCAGATATTATATTATATGTATCTGCACAGAATTAAACATAATTCCTCTAGTTAATTAAACATGAAATATTATGCAAAAACAGAGGTCTCAAATCTTAAGACAATCTATGCAGCTGTTATTTATGAATTATTATGCATATAATATGGCATTTGGCAGAGGAAAAGCAAAGATTTAATTGTGAAAAGCAGAATTGACACTGGGTCGCATCATTTTTCTTGACTCGTGCTATCATTGCTTTGGCTAATCATGAGGTAAACCCTTGATTAATGAATCACTAATTGTACTTACCCTTTTTTAGTTCATAATAATTTCAGATTTTATTAATTTCTCTCTTGTTCTTAATTACATTCATGTTTTGATCCCCATGCACACTTGGTAAATGATTCAAATTCTTCCAGTTACAACTATCTTTTGTGCAGTTTATCGTATTTTCAAGTCCACAAACTTTTAAGTGGTCGGAGTTTTTGTTGAAACTTAGGGAAGACTATAAAGTTTAAAGTAAAACCCCAACAAAAACAGTAAGAAGTCAAACGAAAGGCATTAATTATATTGATCAACACTATAACCGACACGTTAAAACACTCCACTGAATTACATATCAACGAATATTATAAAATAGGTCACTCGTGTAACCAATTATACGTTCCAAATGTCTCTCTTTATTTGTAAAAAGTAAAATAAAGTGCAATATAAATTGTAACCAGAAAAACCAATATCATTTTTTATTAAAGCTAAGTTGACAGGGTAGTTTGGATTGAGAATTAAGCATACTTTCCAAAAATCTAACCTAATCCATCATAATCTAAGCCAAACTTTCACACTTGATTACTCTTGATGGGCCATGTCAACAGCTAAAAAGTCAAAAACCCTCTTTTGCTCTTTATTTCTTTCTTCTTATTATATACACTAAGTTATTAATATTTTATAATTCCTCCATTTATTTATGTGTGTTTGAATGGACCACGACATGGAGCAGGAACCTAAGAAGCGGAAAGTGAGATGTACATGAAAAAGGAAAAAGATTTATATTGTAAATAACAATAATATAAAATATTAGATTACAGAGCGTAAAATCATCAATCAATATTCAAGTGATAAAATATTATTTTAAGCAAAAACAAAATTAAGATTCGGCGCATAAAAACAACATAGTATGGACATGTATAAGGAAATGTCCAATCTAATCAAGGTCGTTTTTGGCCTCACTTTTCTATTGCCACGTTCTGATTTAATGGTCAGTAGAAGGATCTAATTGTAGATAGGTGTAGACTTTTAGTACAAGAAATAAATGCAATACACTATCAGAACGTAAGATGTTGATAAATCTCACTTTTATGCAACAACAATAGTCGGCAAAGCAACATATATTTCTTAATTGGGGCCTAAATAAAATGCGGCATGTTTAGGTGTTAAATGTGTGGGTCAGTGCAGAAAAATGGTTGTTGAAATTCTGAGCACACATATATTGAAATATTCCTACTTGAATAGATATTAAGAAAAAAAAACCAATATCTGAAAGGATAATCTGCAAAGAGAAGAGACATTTGGAAGTGGTCAGTAGGCAGGCAGAGTTGTGAAAATGACAATTAGGGAAGAAAGAGACAGAGGGACCATAGCCATAGACAAAGATCGGTTCCGAGACGAGATCATTTGTTTCAATACCAACGATTAAAAATAGTGTATTTTACGATGACATTATCAATATACACGCGACACACAAATGGTCTTCGGTTCGAAATCGGCCGGAAAGATTGAGGCTCATATGATGTTAAAACACACTTCACCCCAAAATTGTACTCACAAAGTCTTGATAATTGAAAGATCAATAGATAATACCCACCCCCACCCCCACCCCCCCAATTTTTTTTTCTAAAGTTGCTTTCACAATCACTCTCAATCAGCACATGATATGCTTTTCAAAGCATAATAACTAAACAAATTTGCTGTGGAGCAAGAAAAGCAAAAGGAAACAGAAGCCATTTTGTACCATCATCATTCAAGAATGACACTCAAAGAAAATGTTGGATATTATATCAACATGCATGGCTATATAAATTGATTTTCTCACCCTTTTCTCTGCATGCTTCAAATCCATTTTCTTGAATCTCAATCTTCTCCAAATGGCAGCACAAAATCTGCAGAATGATAGTTGAATTTCTTCAAATTTCAAGAATATCAATCCAAATATGGGAAAGAAAAAGTGCTGGTTCACTTATGTGAAGAGGTTCTTCACTCCTGAGCCAAAACCAAAATCTCAAGAGGTAAAAAAAAAAAAAAAAAAAAAAAAAAAGGGACTACTACATACTGATCATATTCACCTCTTTACTCTTTTAACCAACAAATTTTTGTGTGACATAGAAATCCAAGAAATGGAGATGGATATTCAAAAGATTCAAATTGAGACACTATCCTGCTATAGAGGAACCTCCTGAGAAGGCACTGAGTGAGGCAACAGAGGAGCAGAGGAAGCATGCATTAGCCGTTGCCATAGCCACGGCGGTCGCAGCAGAAGCCGCGGTGGCTGCAGCCAATGCAGCTGCGGAGGTCGTCCGACTCACCAGCGCCCCACACGGGCACCACAGGCTCAGAAACCAGCACGCCGCCGCCATCAGAATCCAAAGCACTTACAGAGCCCATCTCGTGAGTTTCTATTTTCTAAAACAGCTCATGAATCAAGAACTTACTCCATTTTTACTTGTTCAACGTAAGTATTTAAGCTCTCGATGTCGCTTTTCTGCAGGCTAGGAAAGCACTGAGTGCTCTGAAAGGCCTTGTGAAGCTTCAAGCAGTGATTAGGGGGGTGCTGGTGAGGCGTAGCGTGGTTAGGAAGCTGTCGTCCATGACCTTGGCGGATTTGAAGAAGCCACGAGCTGAAAAGAGGAGAGTGCCAACTCTGCTTGAGTGTCTCAGCAAGAGTGAGAGTAGGCATAGCCTTAGCAGAAAGGAAGGAGTCAAGTCCGAAGAACTAAGAGTAAGCAGTCTTTAGCTAAAATACTATTGAAGATGACCTGATTTGGTCCTAACTACAGAAAACGACGTAGATTAGTTCAACTTCTCTATTCAAAGCTAAACTAAATAAAGAAATTGATTAGTAAACTCTGACACTGAAAACTAGTCCCCATTGAGGTGGATTTGTGGAAAGATTTATCGCGTTTCTTTGTGTGTGGGGCAGCTCCGATGCAGCACGCAGAGGACGTGGGATCTGAGCTTAATTTCAAATGATAGTGTGGAGGCAATGTATCTACAGAAGCAAGAAGCCATTGCTAGAAGGGAACGCATGAAGCAGTACTCATTTTCACATAGGGTATATGCTAAATTTCAGTGCTTCTATAACTAAATGGTAATATTCAATCCTATAGTATGATCAAACTAACCTTTATTTTTGTTGCAGGAGAGGAGACATGATGAAAGCCTGCAAGCATTGATGAGCAGAAAGAGCAGCACGTTCGATCAATACCTAGAACTCGAGGGGTGCCAGCATGATGAGAAGGAGAAGCTCAAAACAGTTGATGCAAGTAGGCTTGGACAACTGAGGTTAAGAAGTGCATGCAAGAATGAGAGAATGGAAGAGGTGAGCTCACCGTATTCACAGCCGAGGAGATCTTTTTGCCACGTCAAACATAGGTCAATCGGGGATGATCGATCATTGCCTAGCTCCCCTGTCTTCCCAGCATACATGGCCACCACTGAGTCTGCCAAAGCCAGGTCAAGGTCTCTGAGCACACCTAAGCAGAGGCTGAGGCTGTGTGAGACTTATTCGGGTGATCACTCTCCATATAGCCTCAGGATGTTCTCTTGGACCTCGTTCAACGACAAGATCAACAGAAGTAGCAAGAGAAACAGCATTTCTCAGCACATTTCTTCTAATTTTGGAACACTTAACTGAGAGTGTGTAATGCTCTTGTATATAATGTGCATGTCACCTCAATTTTCTCCTCCCATCCTCGAGCATGTAAACTTGAGATTTTGGTGCAGCTTTTCCCCGTCGCAGCGTGTATCTTCTACTTCTCTCTGGTGTTTTCTCTTCTTGAGACAATCAAGATCTTGATTGCTGAATCAAATTGTTAAAAATTATGGCAGGAAAACCAGATTCTGAAAGTATGGCTTCTGCACTATATGCTTAGTATTTCTGCATTGTAGCACACTGCACAACAAATGCACAAGCACGAAACCCAAACCAAAACCAGTTTGGCAGAATCCATCTCTCACCAGAGGCGAAGAAGCATGTTACATGTACTGTGTGCATGGGATAATGCTACAAGGAACACAAGATTGTTGAGAAACTTTGACAAAATCTATAAATAGATGCAGAGAAATCATCTGAAACAAGGAATTTGTGAAGAATTGCTGGATTTCAAGATTGAATAAAATGTTGTTCTCAAAGAGTACATAGAGAAAAAGCTACCTAACACAATACACAATTTCCCTCAGGCATTCTACTATCTCACATAAGCTAAAAGGCCGATACATTAGCTCTCTCAGTAGAGCGATACGATAGAAAAATCAAAATTGCAGAAATTTGGAGCCAAGTCAAGAGTATATGTACAGAAGCAGGCAGCAACAAATTCTTTACATTTCACGAGCGGTTTGTTGAATCATCTATCCTTGTGTGATTCATCGGTCGAACAAATGGCACCTTAAGGTTTTGATTATATCGTCCAAAGCCTCCTCATTTGATGCCAGATACCTCAAGACTTCCTCTCTGCTTTGCAGGATTTTTCCTCCTATGAAGTAAAGGCATCTATCTTTCACGATAACACCATGCTCACAAGCTAAATCCATGGCCTCTGAAACGCGGCATATTCCTTTACCAAAGTTTATGCTCAATTCAGCTTTTGCATTAGAAGGTGCTAGCTTGTTTTTGACGACTTGCACGGAAATTCCAAGACCAGTAGCCTGGCAGCAGAAAATCATGGTTAAGTATTAACTGATAAGTCATCTTCTGGAAACAGAAAATAATAAAGAGCAGCAAAAAACAACTCTTTTGAAACCCACACTCAATAGTCAAGTCAATTCCCCCGGATATGTTTAGCTTATGCTTCTTACTAGCATGCAAGTTGAAAATCCAGACATAGAAAGACTTGAGAGGAAAATAAATTCATAACTAACCAATTTACGAAGAAACGAGCTGCAAATCTAGTATCATCGTGATATTACCTTATCATTTTTCATCAGCAACCCCTTCCTGCTAATTTTCAATCTCATGGCCGCATAAAATTTCAAGGCATTTCCACCACAGGTTACTTCTTCTGCACGAACAGAGCCTTTGACTTCTTTCAATTTTTTTCTTATCTATAAGGAACAGAGCAAGTTGGTCACAAAAGCACGATCATGTTAGAACTGAAGTTTTCAGCAAATTAGATGCTAACCTGGTTGATGAAAATAATAAGAGTATTGGAATTGCACTGAGAATAATGAATTTTCCGTAGTGCTTGTGTCATAATTTTTGCTTGTAGATCTCTGTAAGGACCACATTCTACCCCATCAACTTCACGTTGAGGAACGAGAGCGGCTACCTGCATTATGAAGCATGCATTATTATGACTGAACATGAAAATAGGAAAATAATGGAGTAGAACAGAACACAGGATACTATAGGAGGTACAGAAGCTTGCCAATACATACACTGTCAACAACAATTACAGAGACAGATCCACTTTTTGTCAACGTATCCACCATACTTAGCAAATTTTCAGCAGAATCTGGCTGTGAAATAAGGAGACTGTCTTTATTTACACCTATCGATTCTGTAAGTGATGGGCACATCGCATTCTCCACATCAAGATAAGCACAATAACCTATCAAAGGACTATATCAGTTTATAAGGAATAATAACATGTAAGCGCTTGGCGTAAATAGGACTATTACAATCATAAGATTATCAAATTGACATGACACAGCAAGATTCTACTATAATGTACCATGAAACGAAAGGGACATTTGAGAATTAAAAGTCGTCAAAGAAAACTCAAAAATACTTTCTTATGTTTTTTCTTCTCTTGTTTCGCCAGTTAAAATGACTATCGGAAGTGTCTAAATCTTGTTTTAATCTTAGGTATATAAGCATCTCTCATTGTAGTCTTAGATTACGAGTCTTTTAACTCAATTGCTGAGGATATAGGATATGGAGCACCTCCTAGCTTCTGAGCCTCCTTAATAACATGCAGTGCAAGTGTTGTCTTTCCGGAAGCTTCTTGCCCATAAATCTCGACCATCCTTCCCTGATAAAAGTAACAAGCTCTGTGAATGGCATATACTTACTACACATGAGAATTCCATGTGAGGAAGGTAACTCGCACTCATACATTATACCAATTTCAGGAATAAACGCATAGAATGTGATGCTCAGAGACAGAACAAACTAAGGCGGGGAAGAGGAATTTAAGACTAATATCAAACACATCTTTGATTTAACATGTAAAAGAAACGAAAAGCACCAAATATACATTTATTTGGGTTACAAAAAAATGACCTTTGGCAACCCTCCTACACCAAGAGCCTGATCCAACCTCAACGAGCCCGTAGATATCACCGAGGCACGTCTGGCACCAAAGAAACGCTGCAATGACAGCATTGATTCTTTACCAAATTCCCCCGAAAGCTTTGACAGTGCCATGCGCAAGGCCGCATCTTTCTCTGTCACCTTGGAATCATCCTGGATATGATCATCATATGCAAATTCCGAAACTTCAACTGGAAACAAACATACAAAATTGAAGCATAATTCCACACAAGAATACCAAAAAAAAAAAAAAAGTGGAATCAATTGCAATGCTAATTAAAAATCAACAAAAATAAAATACACACCCAGACACCCACAACAGAACATATGTGCTATGTGTATACCTGTTGGCAATGCATTCGTGCACTTCGTTCTTCTCCAAGAAAAAGAACTCTGAAACACACAACAATATAAACAATCATAACTTGGCAGCAGCAAGCAAAGCCAAATGATCAAGTTCTTCAAGAAAACGAAAAAGTTCAACTAAAAATCTTACAGTGCCATATTGAAATGCAAGGGATAATCCTTTGAGAAAAAACAATATAACCATTGACTACATATGTAAATACCTGAAGTTTAGACGAGATGAGAGACGAAAGGCGACTAGTGGAGAATGGATTAGAGCTAAGAATTTTAGCTGACTTGGGTGTAATGGAAACCATCTACTCAGGTTTTTCTTCACTAAAATTTGGAGAGATCCCAAAATTAGGGTTTGTCCTCTAACAAAACCAAGTTTCAGACAGATGGCGCCATCCATGCTTACGAAAAACTTTAAGGGAGGGAATGAGAGCTGAAGTCGTGTTAGTTGCTAAAAGCGATGTTAGATACGCTAACGACTTTTATTTGCCATTAAATTATAAAATTATACTATATGTTGCCTTTATAATCTTACTTGGGAATTTTAGGAACAAGAACGCTATTTTATTTAATCACTTGAATTATTGATTTTGGCTAAGTTTATAAGAATGCTGTGCATGGTATTATTAACTTCTTTAGCATGTAGGATCTTATTTTCAATAATGAGATTTCCAATTAACTAAAATACATAATTTTCAAACTTTAATCATATCCAACCTTTTCCAATTGTTGCGTTAAATAATTGGTTTTTAGTTACCCTGTTCTGTATATGCTATTGTATTAACGTGGTATCTATGAAATATCTTTTGAACGAGAATGACTCATTAGTAATGGACTGAAATTAAGCAAATTATATAATTCGACAGTAGATGATTGGATATTTTATGGATAAATGGAGAGTGGAAAATTTGGCATTGGGGTGAAGATGGACTCCACTAACTTATCCACAACAGAAACACAACACACAAAAGTCAAAAAAGAATCCATCTTCCTTACTATTGGTCTATTTAGATTTCAATTCATGTGACTTTGCCTAAAAGAGTTTAGTCGAGCCATATTATATATATAGTGCATAACATTTTTTACGTTCTAATTGACTACTATACTATTGATTTGTGATGGACTAGTTCAATCAAGTTAATTGTGTGCCAACGAATCGATCAGCACATTATTTTCTGGATGAGGTGAAACTCAAGTTTCGTTATATGTCAATAGATAATTAATTGTGCTATAATATTTACATAAAAGATTGGATCGAATTATATTTTTGACACAGTTTCGAACTTTTACAAACACTATCTTTTAATTTTGGTGCAATAAAATACGACAAATTTTTCTTGCATGTTGATTTTGATATGACCGACCATTTCTTCCACGTGGTAATGTCTTTTTACGTGATTGTGATTGGGGATGACAATTTTATCAGTAACCGTGAGTTTGGATGCAAAATTTAGGTCGGAGTTGGGAGTGAGTATAATATTTTGATACCTAGGTCAGTTTTTGGGTCGGGTGAGAGTATAGGCACCCGCTCCAATATAAATATATATGTACATATATTATTAAAAAATAATATAAATATTAAAAAATACTAATAAAAATTAGTAATTTTTATTATTTTATATCTAATTGTATTAATTAACAAAAAAAAAAATTGATGAATATTCATCGGGTAATCCCCGTCCTGCCCCCACCTTAATTTAAACATGTAAAAATCAGGTTCGTAGGTAGATTTCTAGAGCGAGTATGAGATGGGAAAGCAATGACCGACATTAAATGTTGTCATCCCCAAATGTGATATACCATATACCACCCATGAAGAAACCTAACAATTCAACATCCAATAATCAAAATGAACCGCTAATTTTGACTCAACTTAGCTAGTATTTTCACTATATAAAAAAACGTCGAATTAGAGACGGAAAAAAATTCGCTATTGAATTTGATCTCCAATTTTAGTTTGATTTTATTATTACTTTTTTTTTTATCGAACAAAATAGATTTATTCAGCATAACAATAAGCAACATAAGAAAACAGGTACAAGGAGTACCGGCAATTACAACTCAAGTAACTTTCTACTAAGCACGCTCCCCGGCCATTCCAAGAACGTAACTGTAGTCCCTACTCACAAAGGTGGAGACCCAATTCCAGTATCTACATTATATTTCCTCCACGATCCGTCTCTCGTCCTTTCTACTAAGCACGCTCCCCGACCATTCCAAGAACGTAACCGTAGTCCCTACAGTCACAAAGGTGGAGACCCAATTCCAGTATCTACATTGTATTTCCTCCGCGATCCGTCTCTCGTCCCAGGCCCTCTGTTCGAACATCATCTTGTTTCGCCAACACCACATGACCCAGACAACGCAGATCCACAATCCGCTCATTTGCTTCCTCAATTTCCTGCCCCCCATTAGCCAAGAGAAGCAAATGTAATGATCCAACACCTTCTTGGGGGCAGTCCACGGAATGCCGACCCATTTGGTAATTCTGCTCCAGACCTCCGCCCCCTTATTACATCTCAGGAAAAGGTGCTCGGCCGATTCGATATCTTCCTCACACCATTTGCACGTGCTTTCATCTCTACCTACCACGGACCTCTTCATTAAGTTATCGAGAGTCGGTAATCGATTCTGAAGTAGACGCCACACAAACACCTGGGCCTTAAACGGAGCAGCCGTTTTCCAGATTTTACAGAGCTCCTTCCTCTCGATCTCGTCGGCATTCATCTCCGGGCTTCCTTGAATATCCGCTACAAGCTTGTAAACCAACCTGATAGTATAGTCGCCGTCGTCGATCCCTCCCATTTCCACCTGTCGTCAACGCCTTGGACTAACTTCGTCCTGTTAATCACTTCCAACAGCTCCGAGACGGTTTCTTTCTCCCTGTCAAGTAGTTGTCGTCTCCAAGGAGTATCCCACCTCCATCCATCCTCTGCCCAACTACCCGCTTGCCCCACCAACAAATTCTTATCCCTAGCTAACCTGAAAAAGCCGTGGAAATCGGCTCTTCAGGCATCCCGCCCCTGACCAATTTTCCGACCAGAAATCCATACCCATACCATCTCCCAGTACCCTCACCATCTTCTCCCTGAACCACCGCCCTCTCTCCCCATCCACTAAGCCCAACACATTACTCCACCAGCCTTTAGCTTTCGCTCTACCTCCAATAGCCACAATCCTCTCAAAGTTACACAACACGTCCCCATGTCTGGATCTAATGACTCTAGCCCATAACTAATTTTTCTCATTCAAAAACCGCCACATCCATTTACTCAACAAAGCTTCGTTGAACCATCCCATATTTTTTATACCCAAACCGCCATCCTGTTTTGATGCACATATATTATCCCATTTGATCCACGATATTTTCCTTTTTCCAATTTCACTTCCCCACAAGAATCGGGACTGTATAGATCTGATTTTCGATATGCTCGCCTTAGGAATAGGGGCGAAAGATAATCGATAAATAGGAATGGCCGCCAAAACTGAGTTGACTAAGGTAATCCTCCCACCCATCGAAATTTTCTTCGCATCCCAACTCTTCAACCTGCGGTCTAGTTTACCCTCAATGTCGGCCCATTCTGCCTTACCTTTCAGCCTGCCTCCAATTCTTAATCCAAGGTAAGGAATCGGAAACTCACCCACTCTACATCCAAAACTCTTTCCCATCTCTCCTAACTCCTCAATACTCATATTCGTACCGTAAAGACTGCACTTCTCGAAGTTCACCCCGAGGCCAGAAATTGCTTCAAAAGTTTCCAAGATCGACTTCATCGCCACAACGTTATCCAATATCCCTTCCACAGTGAATATCGTATCATCGGCGTATTGAATATGGGATATCTTGACGTTGTGGCTACCCACACTGGCCGCCTTGAGAAGACCACGGTCAACGGCTCTCTTGATGATGAGGTTTAAGCCTTCAACTACAATGAGAAAAATAAAAGGTGAGAGTGGATCGCCTTGACGAATCCCACGTTCGAAGTTAAATTCCCCAGACGGGCTTCCGTTAACCAATACATTTGCCGAAGCCGAAGAGACGCATTCCATAATCCATTTTCTCCATTTCTCCGGAAACTTTAACCTTTTCAACATTTCTTCCAAGAAGCACCACTCCACGGAATCATAGGCTTTAGCCATGTCCACTTTGAGAAAAATTCTCTTCAACTTTCTTTTCTTCGCTTCTTCCTGAATCTCATTTAAAATTACGGCCCCATCCAAGATATTCCTACCCTTGATGACCGCAGATTGAGCTTCGCCAACAATCTTGTGCATCACTCTCTTCATCCTGTTAGAGAGGATCTTTGCTATCACCTTATATAAACTTCCTATCAATGATATCGGTCGGAAATGGTTGAGCTCCGTAGCATCATCCTTTTTAGGGATAAGGACAATATATGAGCTGTTGCAACCTCTAGCCAACTTGCCGAATCTAAAAAATTCCTCCATCACCCTCAGGAGATCACTTTTAACAGTAGACCAACAAGATTAAAGAAACTAAAGTTGAATCCGTCTGGGCCGGGACTCTTGGAACTCTCGCAATCCCACACAGCACGCTTAATCTCCTCCTCCGAAAACGGTTGGATAAGGGCATTACCATCTTCTTCTACTAGCTGATTTGGAGCAAAATCATTTGGCAACTCACTTTCAGGCAGTTTCCTACTCGCAAACACTCGGCGAAAATGGTCCCTTACCTCTGTTTTCACTGTCGAGGGTTCTTCAATCCAAACCCCACCAATAGTTAAACCAACTAGTGCATTTCTTGCCCGGTTTTTTGCAATTGCCTTGTGGAAGAGACTACTGTTGACATCTCCATCTTTGATCCATTTCATCCTAGCCTTCTGTACCAAAAGACTCTTCCTGTTTTTCAACTTAAGAATCAGTTGGGCTGACAACTCCTGTCTTCTCAACCGCTCTGCCTCCGCCAGCCTAGCCGCGTCATCACGAACGTCTAAGGCGTGGATACCATCCTTAATTTCCGAAATTTTGCTGTCTAAATCGCCAAAAACTCGCTATTCCACTCTCTAAGTGCCCCTTTTAGCCTCTTGAGTTTCTCTTTGAAAATAAAGCTTCCCCACCCCTCAACCCCTCCTTCCAGCCAAGAATTTTCCACCGTAGCCTTAAACTCTGGATGCATAAGCCATGCGTTAATGAATCGAAATGGTTTTGGCCCCCAATCAACCTCTTTAGTACTCACCACTAAGGCACAGTGATCGGAGACTGACCTTAGCAGCCCCTTAAGAATCGAATTTGGCCAATTTCTCATCCAACTCACATTAACCAATACCCTGTCAATCCTACTCTTGCATGTTCCGTTGCTTCGATACCAAGAGAATTTTCTCCCTTGTAAGTTCAGGTCGATCAGATGAGTTTCTTCAATGAAATCCACGAACTCCTCCGTCTCCCTGCTCCCTTGGTAACACCCTAGACCCACTCTCTCACTTTCACCCACAATTGAGTTGAAGTCGCCTATCACGCATACTTTCACTTCCTGGATTTGTCTAATAACCGATGATATTTTATTCCAGAGCACCAGCTTCTCTTCACGCACACAAGGTGCATAGACATTGATAATGCAGCAAACCACACCAGTAGGTTTCCATATCCCCATGACTACTACTCCTCCCCCCAGACACCACTCCCCCGTACTCTCAAATTTTTCACCGTCCCAACATGACACAATACCCCCCGCTCTCCCCACCGCCTCCTCAGCATACCAGCGTAGCCCTGGCTTTCTCCAAATGCTCTTCCCGATTACCTCATTAAATCGCTCGATTTTTGTTTCTTGCACACAACAAAAATCAAGTTCATATTTCCTCACCCAAGCCCACACCTCTTCTTTCTTAATCTCACTCCCCATCCCTCTAATATTCCATGTTCCTATCTTCATTAATACCCACTTTGTTTATGTCCTAGGCTGCTACCAGCGTCCCCTTGCCTAGCCCCTGATCAGCCTATTTCCTAGCACAAAATAGTGTAGTTATAGGGTAGGTATTATATATCGTCTCCACAGGGATTGAAACAGCGAACTTCTACAACTATCCTACTTGAAGTTTCTTAATATCTAAACGGGGGTATTAATTTATGGTGTAGGAGAAAACAGTTAAACTAAAAGATTAATTCAATGGATGTAAAACGACCCTAGGATGACAATCCCTAATCGAACCTATACTTGTTATCCCTATTAACCAATTTACCAATTTTAATCCAACTATGATGGGGTTCACTAATGTAA
>JAYJMF010062965.1:0-19988 GCA_036873715.1 Salvia sclarea
TTTGGGTATGACGAAGTATTGGTGCTTGTACCAAAAGGTACAAATCTAGGAATGGTGTTGGGAGTGATTTGGATTTTCGAAATTAATTTTTTAATTAATCAGGGTATATTTGATAAAACATTGATAGTTTAGTGTTTTAAATAATATTATTAATCTCGACGGGTTATTCTTTTTATTAATTTCTTCTTATTTGAAGTTGCTTCGACTATTTATATGTAGTTAATTTTATTGGACTTGAAATACCAAAACATCCTCGTCGAATTTCGACGGATTACAAACTAATAAGCCAATAGCATTGGGTGAAACACGCATACATATACATTGCACAAACTTGTTTATACTTTTTTTTATTACTCCTAATTGTTTACATACATATATTAACGTTATTAGTATAATTAAATGACCAAAAATAACGTGCACACGGCTACACGTTGTCCTTCCATTGACTACTACGTCCACTTCCCTTTGCTCGCACGCCATTTTCCAAGATAAAGAATCTCTACAAATTGAAAATTGCAGTTATAAATCATCAATGATTTCATGAAAAAGTTAAAATCCCACGAGAAAGAAAGAAACAAAGGTTTTCTGTACACATCAAGAAAAGCATTTCGTGACAATTATAAGGTTGGATTAGAAGGAATAATTCCATTGGTGCGCTATGATTCTCTTAAAAAAACTCCTCCTGTTTTCCTTCATTTTGCCGCTCGGTTTCCCTGAAGAGATCTCGGAGGCTCTGATCGTGGAAATGAAGGAAGGTGATGAGCAGGTAGAGGCAGAAGCACATTGTACGAGCTGGAGGTGGGCTGTGGAGGCCAACAATCTGAGGCCGTGGAAGACGGTTTCGGAAGAGTGCCGCGATTATGTGAGAGAATACATAAACGGGAGAGGCTACCGCCTCGATCTCGAGAGGGTCTCCGATGAGGCCGTGCTGTATGCGAGAGGTTTCAACTTGAGCGGAGATGGGAAATTTGCTTGGGTATTCGACGTGGACGAGACGCTGCTTTCCAATCTCCCCTATTATGCCCAACACGGTTACGGGTATGTATGAAATGTGATGTAATTTGTTGAGTTAACTTTAATTAATTAATTTGTTGTAGGTCGGAGATATTTGATGGTACCCAATTTGATGAGTGGGTTGAGATGGGAAGGGCGCCGGCCATAGAGTCTAGTCTGAAGGTGTATGGAGAGGTGTTGAATTTGGGATTCAAGGTCATCTTGTTGACTGGTCGGAGCGAGAGGCACCGGAGTATTACCCTTCACAATTTGTTCCAATCTGGATTCCGCCATTGGGGAATGCTCATTCTCAGGTCGTCGGAGGATCATGGAAAGGCGGCAACTGAATACAAGTCGGAGAAGAGAAGGGAAGTGGAGCAGGAAGGTTATCAAATAGTGGGCAACTCTGGAGACCAATGGAGTGATTTGTTGGGTTCTTCCATGTCTCTGCGTTCTTTCAAGCTTCCCAATCCCATGTATTACATTCCTTGATCAATCAACCATTTCTAATGTCCCACTAAAACAAATATGTTGGTTTTTTAGCTATGCATTCATGTGTTATCTACTACATTACTTGTGTCAATCAATTTTTAAATAACCAACACATTAGTTGCAATTACAATTAAAAAAAACGTGTTACAATTATACTTTAGAATTAGGATTTATATACTTTTTGCTGATACCTGATTAATATGGTTGATCATTCCATAAATAGTGGATTTTTTTAAAATGATGAATTTAGTGATGGAATATAATATAATTATATAAATGTGAAACGTGACATATGGCGACAGACAGAGGATGTGATCTGAACAATTGAAGAAAGTGGCAAAGCTTGTCCTGCAATTTATTCTTCAGACTGACTTCTAAGACAAACCACCACCAAAATTCACACGTCTTAAAAGGAGAGCAACACCTACTTCTTCCCATCTTGCCCCATAGACATCAGTTTCAACAATGGGGTTTATTGGAATGGAGCAATACATTGGTTGAGCTATGACAGTCGCGAGATAGCCAGAGATTTCCCGAGTCCGCCTATCCAAGGAGGCTGGAATTATTTTGGGGAATCGTGTGACCGTCTCAACTCGCAGCTTGAGTTGGAAGTGTACGAGATGAAGAGAGATTACTCGGAGATGGCCTTAATCCTGGGGACTGGGATTGCTATGCTTGGTAGGAAGTCTTGCACATTCCGGGGAGAGTGCTACGCTACGATCTTCTTTCCATTCAAGATTCTGTGGGATACTTGAGATATTTGCTCTCAACACATTTACACCCTTTCTTGCGTTTAGCTAATGCTAATCACAATGTCTATCATTATTTTCTTTCCTGTCCAAATCCTACTTGGTGCACAAATTAACGTGACATATAAAAGTCTGCCAAGTATCATGCATATAAAAGATACAAGTAAACTTGGGCTTCAAAACTAAATAAACAAAAATGGGACATCATGTCATGCTCCTCGTGCTCCATCTCCAATTAAAAGTATCTACAAACAGCACAGAACATACAATTAAAACCTATACAAAATTCATCCCACTAGTGGATCTTAGATTGCTCCGGTGTTACTCGACTACACGACTTAATCGTAAATACCAGTATATATTATCACAGGTACTCTCGAAGGCTTTCGCCACCCAGAGATTCCATTTCCTTGAAAATGTCTTGTGCTAGAGATTTGACAGGTAGCTCCACATCTTCAAGCAATTCACCAAGGAAGGGAATTGTTTCCGGCAAAAATAGCAAATACTCTTCTTTCAAGTTCTCCACGAGATACTTAATTATTCTCAAGCCCAAGATCCGGCCACGCATCTTTTCACTGCGAGTGTGCATCAATACCTGTAATCGAGGGAAAAAATAACAAACCAAAAAGAAAGAATTAGTATTTGGAATATTTCTACTCCCGAAATCCCATATAGGATGTGAACCACAGCATGTATCTGGAAAATAAGTGCATATGCATATCCTAAGAACATATTATACATGCAACAACAGAATATATAGACTACAGTCAACAATTCTAACATTCAACTAATGGAATTCATACACATTTTGTCAGTACGAAACATCCTTTGAACACTTTAGATGTGAAAAAGGAGACAACTTTACACTAGACAAATTTTGGAGTTCTATTTCCCTTTAATGATTGCCAAATGGAAACTGCAAAATGAAGCAAAGTGAAAAAGAAGAAGCTTATTAGATGGACATATTCGGTCACCTCGTGATTCAATGGCTTCCAGAGGAGGTCTGAACCAGCAGAAACAGCCATCTGGCCAATACAGGCAACTAAAATATCATCCACTTCTTCTATAGATGGTACATCAGGATGACTTTTGATATCAACTGGGGGTTCCACAACAAGCTGCGACACCAATGGTTTCAGAAGAACCTGGAAAATGAATGTGAAATTTCAAATGCACCGGGCAACTAATGTAATGCAAGCTGAATGAAAGAGAGTCGGTTGTTTAGTCAAGTAATGTCATGGTTTAGCTGGCATACTATGGCAAACAAGAGCCAGTTGCCATCATTTTTCACTTCAACAATGCAATTTTAGAAGCCATCAAGGTAATATGCCATAGTAGCCAGAACTTCCATAATGTTAAGTGTTACATGTCCAGTAGAACCATTAATGCAATTAAGTAGGAAATTTTCTTACCTGGAAATTAGAAGCACCAAGAAACTTTGAGTTTCCAGTATCATAGAGAAAACACTTATGGAGTGATGACAAGATCAAAGACCGGCGATGCCACACTGGAAGGGATAATGCACCATCTATGTCCGTTGTTTTAATATTAAGCTTAGCCTTCTTTTTCTTCTGAGACAACCCAGTGTTCATATCTCCGGCATCAAGAAGACCTCGGACACAGCCATCCAGAAAATACTTGAAGTATGGAACAAACAGGGATCTGTTTAAAATATGAAACCATTGATGTCATGGACTCATGATTGAATCAAAACAGCTCAATATAGAAAAGACCCACAAGAGGTTTCAAGGAACTAATAAAGAAACAGCTCAAGATAGAAAAGACCCACAAGAGGTTTCAAGGAACTAATAAAGCAAATTAAATAATGAAGCCTTCAAGGAACTAATAAAGAAACAAGACCCACATAGACTAATGAGTCAACATGCTTGAAGTTCAAATTAAAGAAAAAAAAAAAAAACACAGAAGAAAATACAATAAAACAAAATAAAAAAGAAAGCCACCAAAAGCATACTGGAAATCCATATATTCTCTAGCTCAGGAGGTTACTTGAAAGGATGCAAGCAACTGTGATCACCAAAAAAACAAAAACTGTGCCAACTCACCGATGGCTTTCAGCAAGCTTGTTTACCAAACTATAGAAAGAGATGGCCCGAGTATTAGTGATTCCAGGGGAGTCTCCATCACCTTCAACATTTAAACCTGACCATTCAATAGTCTTGACAAAAAGGGGCCTAAACGTAGTCTCTGTAAGTTTCATAGTCAGAGTAACAATGGCACTGATGACATATTGCTCAACAGTACTAATATTCTGAACTGAAACTGGGTTCTGATGCCTCATATCAAGAGCTACAAGACACAAGTCAAACACTTTTGCATGGTAAGCACCAATCGATGATCTATCCATTGAACCAACCAAATTTCCAAGCATTTCGAAAACAATCAATAAGCTCGACTCTCCAGATTTAAAAGCATCGCTATATATAGACAGTACAGGTGGGAGCAGGAGGCGAACCTAAAGAACAAAATTAAAACCGTCAGTGAAACATTACAATGTAGAATAGCAAAAGTAAATGAAAACGACAAAGCTCACAGGGATTTTTTCAGTAATGAGCTTGCGCACTACATCAGCTCTCAACTTCAACTTTAGATCGGAAGGGGAAAAGGACAAAGGATGCAACACAACTAGTTTTAAAATGTCCCCCAGGTAAGGATTTAGAAACCCTGCAAGCTTGCTGATGACTGCCTCTAAGGTAAGTAGAATTGACATGAAAAGGGAGTGATCTGACGAAGACCAAGTAGCACTGTTGTCTGTTCTCTGAATTTCAGCAACCGCTGAAGAAACATCACGAGATCTCCCAAGTACAGAATTCATAACACTGGGAAGTTCAGGAAGAGCCCTTGGCCCAAGCGCATTAACTAATGCAGCAGTGGCACGAAGGCAATGACTAGAGATAATTGTATTGTCGGAACAGATCCCTCTACATATAGATCCAAAGCAATTGCTTAAGATTTTATCTTGTGAAGGGAACCTGTTGGCTAGCGTCTCTAATGCAGATACTGCTGCCAGTTTCAGGGAAGAACTAGAGCTATCACCAGGGGCATCGAGTAATGCCAATATTTCCAAACACAACTTTTCAAATGATTCCTCAGATGTCTTGTTCAAATTTAGCCATAAGCTTCTTATGCTCGACACTGAATCCTTCTTATCATTCTTGGTGTTTGTACCTAAGTCCTTCATGGTATCACACAGAAGGCCAAGAGCCTGTCCAATAGGAACCTTTAGAATGAGATAATCTAGCCAAGCTTTTAGTAGATCAAATTAAGGAAATAGGAAAAGAAATTCATACTATGATATAAACATACAGTAACTACAACCAATTGATCCAAGTTGAACACAAGAAAATTTGACAAATAAGAGGCCCATTTGACTTTACCTTCTTCCTGACATTTCTATCAACATGACTGATCAATGTAATGGTGACTTTGAAATAGGTGGAGGGCAAAAGGCCCTTTATAAGAGTTCTCAAGACGCCACGAATGAACTCCTTGAGTTCACTCTTGATGAAAGCTGGAACGCCAACATGCTTCTTTTTTAAATCAATCAGTTGCAGATGATACACAATTTGCTCCATAAGGTCACCAGCCATAGTCTGCAAAGAATAATTTGAGTTGGAATAAAATATAGAAGGCAGTAATCTAATTAGAAAAAAAAAATATTCTTATTTGAAAACTAGCAGGAACATTATTTGTTACAGAACACTCGAGAAACAGAATTCTCAATATCTAGGTGTTCTATAAATGTATACTAACAAGAACGCAGTCATGTTCTCACCTGAATCTCATTTGAAGTTTCTTCCACCTGAAGCTTGTAGTAAATTTCAGGATCCCGCAACTTGTTAGCAACAAAGTGCATTGCCACCAGCAAATGCATAGATGTGTCTTCATTTAACGAATTACTTCCAAAGTTCTTAAGTGCTGAGATGAGAGAAGGGAGCCAAGTTGTGCAAGAATATTGCTCGCAGAGTGTCACAGCAAATTCATACTCCCATAGCTTATTGATTATGAAAGTCAAATGTTCCAATGAACGCCCTTGAACGCGGAAATTAAGCTCTGTGTTCCTAGATGTCAATGAACGGAAGAGGAGGAAGAGCAGTGAACCCATATTTTCAGCCTCTCCCAGAGTCCTGCAAGAGAAGTTGTCAGCAAAAGCATAAATATTAGAAACCACAATGCCAAGATTGCAAATTTTACCTTAATATATGTGCAATAATGGGTAGTCTTCTATGCTCTGCAACTCGAGGCAAAACATCCACAAAAACCTAAGAAGTTCAACAGTCTGAGAACATGGTTCCAGAATAAGGAAAAGAAAATGGCTGCTCAAAAAATTTAGCCAAATTTTAGTATATAATACCTGAAGCAACTGGTCTGTGTTGTTATTCCTAGATAACCAGCAAGGTATAATGGCTGATATAAGCCCTTCAAACACACGTTGAGAATATCTATCCCACTGAAGATCAATCACATTGCATTTGTCAATTTCAGGTTTTGTAAGACATGAAAAACAAGTAGTTCACTCCGGGTCGTTTATTTTGTTTCTTTTTTCTTTTTTTTATTGGGGGGGTGGGTAGCATTTTACTAATTACTATAAATAGTAAATGAAACAAATAGTGTGTTGTGTAAGAAATTGAATTTTAGTATCAAGTAGCATTTAATCACAATTTGAGTATAAACAACTGAGGTGCAAAAGAATATGAAATACAGGTCAATATCAACCAGCAGCCAACCTGTGTTATACTAGATTCCCCAACAGCAGCAAGAATATCAAAGATTTGATCCAAGACTTTGTCAGGTATAATCTTTACAAGGGTGGTGATTAATGAGAATGCCTGATTCCGAGTAATAGCATCACTTGAAGAACGAGCACAATTTACTAAGAGTTGCAGGTCAAAATTATGAGCAATGTCCTGCTAAAAAACAAACACTTGTGATCAGAACTTAGAGAAGCTGTGACAAGTTGGAGCCAGATATATAAATGGCGTGGGCAGGGAATAACCTTTTGTTGAATATCATTTCCCATTGAAGCACTGATGTCTTCCAAAATCAATAGCAGAGTCTGCTGAATGTAGGCTGTCGTCTCAGAGGCAACACTAGATGAAGCAGTGATAACCACTTTATCCTGGTCTGTGGCTTCAGATATCCACTCATCATTTACAACAATCAAGTTGAGGAGCTTGAATAAGGGACCAACAAGTGAAGTTCTACAAAAAAGTGATAAGACACATCAGTTCAAACAATCGTACAAGAAACCAGGATTATCACACAGGAAATCATGTAAAGAACAACTGCACCAGACATAAAACTGGATAGCATGTCAGGCATACCTCTGAACTATGTTTTTCTTAATTAAAATTACTTCAAGAAGAGCACTCAAGAGAGATTGCGTTCTTCCTCTGTCAAGCATTTCAGAGTTACAATCAGGATCAGGATGTTTAGAAAGTTTCTTTTGCTTCTTTCCATGTGATGAAGCCATTGGAAGATTTCTCTGTTCCACAACCGAATCAAGAACCCGTTCAACAACTGAACAGTTGATCTGCAAGATTTCCGGAGAAGTCAGGTACTACTGATTGATGGTGAAATATATAAAATATAAATTTAAATTTTTGAGGAATTTACGATGATCAACTTCTGAGCTCTTCAGAGGCATGTCAAAAAACATAAATATATGAAACAGCCTCTAGAAACCATGACATCAATTATATAATAAAAGCATAATGACTCTTACATGTGAAAAATGACAGAAAGCTTAATATAAGTATTTTATTATATTTAAACCATTAGTTTGTGGTCCCAAAGTTGCAGTGACATTTATATTCATTCAACTAAACATAATACAACAAAATGAGCCATCAGCATACCAAGAAAAACAAAACCATAAGAGAAAAGAACAGAGGAGATGGCCTACATTGATTCGCAACAAGGTATCTCTAGTGGAATTTTGTACAACGCCATTGACACTCCTAAATAAAACCAAAAGGTTTCGGAAGATAAGCTCCTGCAAAAAACATGGGTACAAATTAAAATTTGGAAGGAAAAAAAGCATAGACCAAGTCATAAAAAGTGCTTCCTTAGGGGGAGAGAGAGATAGAGAATCTTTCTGGTTCAGTTACAGCACAGAATCACAAAGTAAAGCATGTAATCAATCAGTATCGCAGGCATCATGGATAGAGAATTCTACCTCATCACAACAAATGCTGCAAGAACTCAAGTACAAGTATCAATGTGGTACAGAGATTCAACTGTTGAATATGTACACCTAACTTAGACCCCTATAGTGAATGACAACCACAAGAATAACTCAAAGTGATCAAACTTGCTCATAAAAATTTACAGGAAAATCACACACCTTCCTTATGCTTTCCCTTCCCATACCATAGTTGCAAATTAGACATTCCTTGTGCTATTATAAATTTATAGGAAAATCACACACCTTCCTTATGCCATCCGAAAAATTGATAGCTGTCTAGCAAAAAACACAAACACAAAATAAAACATTTGCATATCCTTTGCCTTTCTTCAAATTGCATATCCTTTGCAGCCACAATGAAGAAAAGCTGGAATGTTAAGAACTCATGTTACATATCAGTGAATCCACTCTATGCCAATTCTATACACAATAAGTCATTATAAAAGGGAAAGAGAAGCATAAAAACACAGCAACTAGGTTTTTGGACTGAATCATACACAATATCACAAATTTGGGAAAAAATTTGAGGTATGAGAAACATCTGGCTACAAATCTCATGTGAACAACAACCAACAAACATGAGAAGACACAAAAAAATCTATGCACGTGGAGAAAGTGTCACCAAATTGCTTGATCTCTGGTTATTATCACTTCTCTTAGAATAAGGGGTCTTGCTTGTTCGCTTCTACTTGACAATTAGATAAAATAAAAACAAAACAACACCAGAAGAAAAACCCTTAGGCATGCCTTGACTATGGATTTTTCAGTAAATAGACCCTTCACCAATCAACTGAAAGATGCACAAATTATAATGGCCAGTACTGAATTTGTTTGGATTGGGGAGTCTGTGAGAGCAGGGGGGCAAACCTGAGTTGCAGTCTTCAAATTTCCATAAAGAGAACTGCTAAGATTTCTCAAAATTGTCGTGCATGGCTCTATAATTGCCGAGTCTTCAGAATCATTAACCTGAATGTTCAAGAACTAATAAGATTCCATATACAATCGTAAAAAACAGATAAAAACAGATAATAGTATATAAGAAAAGCAGCTGACCCATAAAGCCTTCAACACGATATCCCCTAAGTCCTGTGCTTCGTGAGATGAATTTGCACTGGTAGAGCACTGAAAGACGCACAAAGTTATGTAATATATCGAAGTTTGAGGTCCAACCAACGAGGTAAAATAATGTCTGGGGAAATTTACCTCCAATAGAATGCACAATATGTCAACTTCACTTTGTGGCAACTTACTGCTTGATTTGCCACCCCCCAGGTAATATAAACGGCGACTTTCCAAAAGATCATTCAAAAATGATCTCACCCCAGAAACAGATAGGAGTTTACTTCCCACACCTTTGACCAAACTAAGAATCTTCAACTGCCGTAAAGATCAAAGATAAAAAGGACTTGATTTCTCAGTCAAATGAGTAATGCATCTTAATATTTTTAAACAATAAGACTAATATACATTCCCCTCTCAGACTATAATATCAATCTGAAAAGAAGACAAACCTTGGGATAGGCAGGAAGTCCAAGAGCATGGCCAAGCAGATATACCAGAATGTTGTCTCTGGTGGACTCATCAAACCTGATTTTTGGAAAAAAGAAAAGGTTATACATCAAAATGGATAGGAAATACGGTTTTCCTATATATAAACATCAACAGATTCAAGTGCTATTGAATCTCAAGGGGGCAAAATTGTAAAATACTGAACGGTAGAAAAAAGATCAAGGAATTGTCTTCTCACACAGATACCACACTAGGCATCTCAATATCATAAAGTCTCGGTCTGAATAATGGTAGTATAGTATTAACTAGGGAAAGAAACATTAAGTGCAAATAAATCCAACCTCTTTCCAATAGCCGAATGTACCAAAAGGCTTTCAGAAGATGAACACAGGAGTGATGTGAAGAGAGAGGCGAGAAAATTCTTGTCTGATAATATCATCTTCTCTTGTTGAACGATTAAGCTCAGTAGATCTCCAACAAAATGCAGCGAGGCTACATCACTGCCTGCAGTAAGTACATTTGGATCAGAAACACCACTAGCAAAAAGAGGTATTCGACAAATAATCTGCAATTCAACTGCATTACCATTCCTATTAATGTGGGACCAAGATGCATTTAGCTTTTTCATGCAGCTAATGGCAGCCTGCCTTACAAACTACACACAGAAGGAATAGTATTAGTTTACAAAACTAACATGTTTCCGGTACTGTTATTAAAATAAATAGATAAAATCCAAACACTTTTCAAATAAACCATGATAAGCAAAGCATCTTTGACTACTGTACAGTTAAATAATCAACATAAAATTAAAAGAAGAGAAAGTGCAAAAATAGAGTTCAAAAACCTGGTTGTCACTTGATAGTGGGACAAGAACTGAAGGCAACTGTGGAAGGAGTTGACGGGCCAAAGTCTCATCTAAATGAGAGCAGATCTGCGAGAAAGAATGAAGACTCTCTATTTGAGTAGCACCTGGAATTCCTGAGAATATAGAACACCCAGAAAGGGTGACAATCAGATAACCAAGCTCCAAGATACAGAGTTTTTATGACCCTAAACCTATCATTAGTTTAGGACATTAATACAGCACGCATCTAAAGAAACCCATCAGGATCAGCTTTTGAAGAACCAGTGAGACCTTAACAGTTCTTGAGAAAACTGACACTTTGTCTACTTTATTATGTCACTGTATATGATGAAAAATAACATGTCCCTCATGTATTATTGGTGCTTGTGCTCAATATTCATGTGAACTTATTTTGCACTCGCATCTTTTTGGAAATAAGAAGACAATGATGCACAAGAGCCAATTCTCAATGGCATAAGAATGTAGAGAAAGATAAGAGAAGAGGAATAGAATGACAAACAAATAGATGCGGTAAACTAAACCTTCTTCAACGAACAGTTTTAACATTATGTCAATCAAAGGCTTCTTGCACTTCGCGGATAGGTATTCCAGATGCTTCTTGAAAACACCTTCAGATTGCCCTTTAGAGTGACACGCATAGAATATGAATTGATCCTCAAGTATGGATACCCACTTCTTCATATCCTGTGAGAAATGGAATTTAGTGCCTCACAATGGTTCAGAAAACACAGTTTTATGCAGCAAAATATTAAAATAAAAAAAAAAAATACCAACCAAAGACACATCATTGGGTGCTTTTGCAACAAAAGCTTCTGAGAAACTAGTAAACAAGCAAGCAAGAATCTCAGCATGGAGGTTGTTGATGTCAGTGCCAAGATCTTCAAGGATTCCTTTCCAGTCACCATCTAGGATTCTTTTCTTGGACTAGCAGCCAAAATTGTTATGAGCTTCCATTTAATGTATGTACAAAAAAGTATAATAGATTTCTTTATACCTGCTCTGCAAATATGCCCAGTGACACTAACAATTCCCACTCATTCGTTAGAATTGGGAAACAAGAATCAAAAAATGTGAAAAGTTGGCCAAGACCTGACATCAAAGGAGACAGACATCAAGCATTACAGCGCAACTGCACATATATACACAATGCAGGCCAAAAGGTAACTTTCCTAAACCCCAGAAGAAGAAAACTAAGGAGAAAATGCAACTTTCAGTCTCAATCATGAGCAAAAACAGACAAGATAAGAATAGCAAGCTGTAAATGAATAAGAGAAAAGGGAAATTTGAGAAAGATTAGAACCAAATATAGATAGAATATAGAGGTCACAAGAACAAAACGAGTTTAATCATATGATAATCGGTGCCAATCACTGATAAGAATTTTCCAAGATAAAGTAAAAGAAATTTTAGTATTTACTCTCGTTTTAAAAGATCAGGAATTTTAGCATCTCAGGAGACGATTAATACTACTACTACTGACTACTGAGAAGGCTCCAAATGCAAAATTCCTGACTATACTTCTCTTGCAACTTTTGGATTAGACAAGCGAAGATATGAACTACAACTTAATATGGTACACTAACTTGTTGGTAATCCAAAAATTAGGTGAAATTATAATTCATTAAGTGTGAGGTTGAAAACAAGAGGAATATTTACCCATATTCAGCATCCTCAATGACTCCAACAAAATCAAAAAGAATAATGTCTTCGAAATCTGATGGGAGTTGCAACATTTGACAAGCCACGGCATGTACTCATCAGGGCTTAGTGAGAAGGTCGTTGCTAGCTTACTGATGTTTTCAGTATTAACCGAAGATATTTGTCCAGGATTCAATTTCTGCAATAAATTTACTATTAGACAAAGGAAAAATTAACTTGCGCAAGGTTGGATTCATTGAAAAGTTATCAGAGCTGATTAAATCAGTTCATGGGCCAAGATGTTTCAAGGATGCCAGTGCCACGTCAATAAATCAGCATAGTGATGATAATTGTTATCTGCTCTTGACTTTTCATGGGGGTCTCAAATAAATCTCTACAAATTCCTCTAAATTTTATGAGCCCTAGTAATGATAACAAAAAAAACTAAGTTCCACGAATAGAAATATCTCATATGGGAGCTCGTACTCTACATAAAATGCTATGTCTAACAGGAGCCATCAAGAAACAGTAAAAAGAAAAAATGCTACATAAAGGATAAGGATACTCACAGATCATACAATTTCATACTGAACTTCAGACAGTTTCAAGAAAATATTGTCTTTTATACCCATATGGTTCTGTAAATAATTCCATGAAGTCCCACATAGACCAAGTTGACAATTTTGAATTTTATGGAATAATAACAAATTGCAGATGCATCAAACTTTCCAGGCTCATATAACATATATATGTTACTATGGCTTTCATCTAAGAAAAGGCAACACTATCCTATTCTTGACTTCCAAGTGAAACAGCAGATTTACACTTGCATTATCAGAGAATTTTAGGTTGATTGCATCTACAGTTCAATCAGATTTTTAGAGCTTGAACTAGCAAATTCTCGCTTGATTTTCAACCAATCATGCAGGCAATACCATAGGCCAACATAGCCTAATTATAGCATTATTGATTCTTGCTTTCCTTTTTTTACATTCTTGTACCAATCAGGCAAATACCTATGCTTGTTCTATGAGATTTTTGTCTCTAATAAGTAAGTCAGAGCTACCTGAAACAAGCTTCATTAGCCCATTGATTATAAATCTAAAAAAGCCAATAGAACACCCATTAGACTCCAGTTAATTATGATGTTACCCAATTTGGGTCCCATAAACAAAATACTCTGAATTCAGAACAACATTAGCATGTCCATCTATCATGGAACTATGGAAGAACATCTTTCTCGTTCTAGTCGTAAATCGTAATCTGCACTGTTTACTTAGCTAAATTAAACCCAGCTGTCCCAGTGATAATGACCGTATAACTCTCTTTCCCAGAAAAAATGATAAAATTTGCCACGTATACTCTACTTTTGAAGAGCTACGTGAACATAAAATCAAATTACCAAATGGAGACATTAAATAGGATTAGCTGTGTAAATTTTAGCAAATGATAAAGAGCTGGGCATTTAGACAACTAAATAATGATAAGAATGGAACTCGAGACAGGCACAGTTTATACTAGCAAATAACAACAAGAATTAAAGAAGCAACTTCTTCCACAAGAAAATGATCAAGATAACAGATCTAATTTATAAGAAGTAGGTATTATTGTAATCTTTATTTTCCTTGCAGAAACTAGATTAAGATTGCTTTTTTAATCAAGACTGGGCATTCATTTTGTATGCAGGCAAAGCATGATACGATGAGATATAGTAAGCACAGGAAGATTATTGCATGCTTTTTTATTCACCAACCTTCTCTAACCCTGGAAGAAGCACTAGGTTTTCATAGAAAGGCCATTTCAGTTCTTTAGCCAATTCTAATGCCTTCAAGTTCATCCTCCAAGTCTGCTTAGACAGCAAGACATATGTAAGCATCAAACAAAGCAATAATATTCACATGCAACAATCTTAAACTACATTCCTAGGGGATAAAAAACAAGTGTTAGTAACCGAGGAAAAAGGTGAACGATACCTTCGGCCGAACCAAAAGTAAGGGGAAGATCATTGTCGCGAACATTGTCACATATTGTGCCTGGTGTTTGAAATTTTTGATAACTTGTTGTGTGCACAATAAAGCATTACTCTTAAGGAGAGATGAGGCTGATGACGAACCTTCAATATGAGCAGACAATTGAAAAATTAAATATCAGCATCTATAAGAATGAGTCATTAGGAGCATTCAGTTCTTTAGTCTGTCACTACTGCATGCATTCCAAGTGGCACTCACAGCCCTGATCAGATATCATTCGCATGGCCTCCATATGCATGACTTCTTTCATATTATACAATAAGACTAGTATCTTAACAAACATCTCCAAGACAATATAATGATATGATATATAACATAATATGCATATGCAACATAAATGCAGATAACTTAAGGGGTATGTAAGTGACGAGTGATCTAATGCTCAAATTGTAGATCCCCGATGGGTAACATTACTCGATGAATAATTAGAGTGACCAGCAAATATGTGTAATTTTCATTTAACTACAGCATATTCATTTGTCTTGTCTTCCTCGTACACCCAAAGAAGCGTAAAACAGAGCGCAAGCATACAAAAGCAATCGCAGAATAGTAAGAGCATGCTTACTTGACAGCAAAATCTGAATACACCGCTGAAGCAAGTTCTGTAACGATTCAGTAAGAAGTGGTGAATCTAAGATTGAGGCCAAATTTTTCAAATTCAGAACTGCCAGAACAACATTTAGATCATCATCGTAAAGCCGGCGGAGAAGTGCATCTTGAATGGCATAAAACTTCTGTCATAAGAGAACAGGAAGAAAATAATTACAATTAATGTCAATATCATATATATATATAGAGAGAGAGAGAGAAAGAGAGAGAGAGAGAGTGAATGAGGTAGTACCTTAGAGCCTGTGGCCTTTTCCTCCAGAATGTTGGTTACATCCAAGCTCAAGACTGCTGACCTTCGAATCTCGGCCTGTAAAAAGTACTCAAATGGTAATCTGTGTTAGTTATGCCAAGTTGAAATATATAAGCAAGAACCTATAAACAATATTAAGAAAATAAATGCATAATATGGCCTATAGCATGAAGAATGAAATCTCATCCAATCTACAGCAATCCAAAGAAAGATACCTCAGAATGTTCCAGAGCAAAAAACGATTTTGGATCTGGTATCTCTCGTGAAGCATCCAAATGCTCATCTAATATCTTGCAGAGTACATCATAGCTTGGTTGTACTTTCTTGGACTGAATCTTGGCATCCTATATAATTTAATACCAAGGAATAAAAAACAGTACTATTCGTGAAGGAAGGGACAAGAGAAAGAAAGGGAGCTGACCTTCAAGAAGCTATAGAAGGCTTCCCGTGATTCATTTGGATACCTCTCACAAATAGAAACCAAAATCTGTTTGCCTTGGATCCCTAAAAGATAGGTAAATTACAAACAAGATTCTAGCATTAGATTACTGAAAATCTGCCAGCTGTAAAGCATATATCAGATCTACAAGAACTTCACGAAAAGAAGTCAAGACTGAGCAGAAATACAAACTTAATTCAGATAATGCTACATTAAACTTGCCTTGAGATAACTTCATATGTGTAGCTAGAAGTCTAGAGAGTATCCGACTGACAAAGGCTTTCATAGGAACAGTCTTTATCATTGACAATAAAATACGATGGCACACGTCATCTGAATCACTGTAAAGCAAAATGTTGGGTTTGATTAAATAAGACAAATTTGTCTATAGAAAGTTCGAGCGGAGCATCACCAACCTATACTCATGCAAAGATTCCAGAAGAACAACTAGGAATTTATCAATATTGAAATCCTTCGTCAATCCTGAAAGGATCCCTGAAATATCCCTAGAAAATCAAGGGGGAAAGCATGAAACTCCACTGTCAGATTCTTCAAATCCTAAGATAACACGAGACTAGACCACTATTTGTATTGACATATAAAAATCATTACCTGATTTCTTTCAAGGCATCTAAAGTCTTCCTGGGAATTGACTCCATGCACTGAAGCTATAGAGCAAACAGAGTGTTAATGACCAGTCAAGGTCACCACAAACACTTGGAAAATACTGTTCTTGCTGTCTATAAGTAAGAGATGTGGCAGTATAAACTAATAATGCCACAAGGGAACATAACAAGAACCAGGTAGTCATGCATAAAGCATGTAAGAAATTTGTTTTCTAACAAGTTCCATTAAAAGTTACATAGGGAAGCAATACCTGAACTATTGAGATTATGGTCATAACCGACATGCGCAGCCATCGCATGTCGCATCCTTCCTTTGCATCTGTTTTAGCCATGTCTGCCACTGAATGCAAGAAGCTTTTGGCAACATTAGGTGCCAAAGCTGCCTTTTGGGCCAGTAAACTCACAATCATTAGAGCTGAAGCCTGCATACAGAAAAAGAGATGCCCTTACCTGAGAAAGTGAAACTTCTACATTGCTGATAAAAGACAAACAACAACATTTTCTAGGAACTTGACCTTCTGATTCAGTCCCTTTGCACCGAGTTGCAGCCCAGAACTCACATACGGAAGAATCCTCTTAACAATATCACTATCGACGGTAACAAGCCCTAAGACTTCAAAAATAACTGCCGTACAGAAGCCAGTGACATGCTGTGACGTTTGGATCTTTTTCACTGGTGTAGCCTACAAGTTAAATGCTTTCAGGTAATCACGATAGGAGCAGAGCTTGCTAAAAACGAATTATAATTCCAAATAAGTCTCACATAATTACAGATAGCCTCCAAGACCCCCATATCTCGGACGCACTGTTGCACAATTACTTCTCTTGGTGGCCGTGCACCTGATTCTTTGACTCCATCGAGAAACTTCCACCTACTGTTTCTGCACCACCATTGTTAATTGTTAATCAATTAAAATAGAGGAATTGTCCCAGCATGAACCTATGTTCCTCAGCCACATTAATAGTTCAAGTATAAAGATGATGAAATACATAGAATTGTAGTACCATATTATCTCATAATAACTTCGAATATTGGCTTACCCTGCATCAATTAACCGAATTATTTGAACAAATACATGTGTGTCATGGTATGGCAATGCACATAAAATCAGGTCTTCTGCATTGTACACATGAACCCTGCAATTCAAAAAACAAAGGGCATCAAGGATCAAGCTTTCACAAACTGTGGCAGGCAACAGAGATGCAATCCTTCCAAAAAGAACCGTGATGGAATGGAATGAAATAGCATACTTGTATCTACGAATCAAAAACTCCAGCGTCTTCAATGCAGAATGCAACTCGAGGTATCCTGATAATAATCTCAAATACGAACCAATGGACGCACTGATTCGCTTGTTTTCTTCTTGGCCTACGAGCTCTCTGTCTAGCTCCTTGCTCTGAAAACTGAACAAATCATTCTTGTAGTTCCTAAAGCGCTCCTCCATACTTATTAAGACCTCCAAACCTACCAAAAGTTGCAAAAACTCTAAGAAAACCTGTATGTGCTGAGATATTAAAATAATTAATACCTGAAGAGTGATTTTAATACCAGAAAGGGCGATGCTGAAAATGGTGTCGAGGTCGACATCGGCAGCTGCTTTGGCATCAAATAGAATTGAGGGACGAGTTAGAGGCCGCTTTTTACCGGGTTCGGGATCGGTAGAGGCGTTGAGGACAGTTTTGATAGCGTTTAGCTGAGACGAAATTGATGTTCCAGCCATTAGGTCGAGATAGGAAGTTGTCGGGGATAGAATTCTCCCGGAAACTCAGGCGGCGGTAGGCGGGAGACGGTGGAGGTGGAGGGCTGAGGGAAAACAGAGTAGCTTTTGAAAGATGGCGCCGAGTTATTAGGGTTTTAGGGTTTTTCGTACCCAATTCTAAATGCAGGGTTTCGTAATACGACGTAGTACCAATTTACTAAGGGACGAACGATTATGCGTTTTCGAATAATTTAGGAGCTCGGTTGGCTACCTACCCTAACCTCATTACGATTTTTGTTACCATCTTCCTACTTAGAATCTTTGAATTATGTTATCAATTGTTCGTTATTTTTTTTTTATAATAGTTCGAACTTGTAATTGATATTATTGCTATATTTGACCATCCGTATATTGCACGATAATAATTATAACTAAAATTATAAAATATTATAGTTTGTTCGCTAATAAAATTTACTTTAAACTTTTAGCCCCGATATGGTGTTAACTCGTGATAAGAAAACCTTGCATATTCATATTTGTTGATACAATTATAATTTTGTCTTTTGAAAATAAACTTATATTCATCCATATGCTATATGATAAACATTTAATTTTCTATATAATAATGCTTGAAATGAAAAAAAAAAATTAAAATTTAAATGTATCGACATTTATATTCAGTAAAAACATCGTTGATTTGGAAATAAACTTTTTTAAAAAATTAATTTAGAAATGTATTTTAAAAAGCAACTTCAAATTTTAAATGATAATAAATAGTAGTAGTATTTTGTATGAAAAATTTATTTCTTACATATTATACATCAAATTAAAGATTTCTTTATAATTTTTAATTTAATATGCATATTGAGTATGTTATTATTAGCCAAAAGTTTTAATTATATAAAAGGAATGAAAAAAAAACAAACATACGTTACTGGATTTAAAATTACCACATATTCTCTGGCTCTCTCCAACTACGACAAGCACATTTATACTAGTTTATGTCTCTATTTCCTAGAATTTGTTTGTAATTAAATTAAATTAATATATTTTTCATATGCTTATAATATAGGTTATTGATTTTGAAGAAACTATAGAATTGTCATTCAAATCAAAATTAATTTGAAATCAATTTCAAAATTTGTATTTGACTATTACTAGGTTATTGCCCGTCGAAATTCGACGAGTATCATTTGACGTTATAATTATGATCAATGTAAACGTAATACCAATATATATCAACGGGATATGTATGACTTTAATAAGTATTATTTATATAAGTTTTAAAAGAAAATTACTCTATGCGATAATTTATGAAAAGAAATTAATATATATGGTGAATTTAATCGCCTTATGTTGGGAAAATATATGAAGTATGCAATGTCGTTTTAATGATCCCAAAACCCCATGCTGATGATTGCCTTAGAGTTTTTATAAGACCTATAGAATATAATGTTCTTTGAAGACCGTTCCAAAGCTGAAGATTGCAGGATGGTTCTCTACTCACACTGAAGTACGAGAAACTGAAGTAGCAGCTTGAAGATACTGAACCTCTGAGGAGGACAGTATAAGGAGAAACACTTGAGAATACTGAACTCTTGAATAGATCACTATAAAGAAAGGCGGACTGAACTTTCACTTAAGGAGAAATATTGAACTTTTGAATAGATCAGTATAAAGAAAGGCGGACTGAATCTTCACCTCAACCATGACACGTGGAAAGTCAGCGCATTAAATGCAGAAGATTTGAAGATCGTCCTTTCTCCTGATTTGGCACGGAAGCCTTACCTCTTTGAAGAAAAACTTCCGCCTTGCCTCCTCACCCCTACTCCTGGTTCTACGCCAAGATAGGAAAGAAAATCAAGCTGCAGAAGTCCTCGATT
>JAYJMF010063076.1:0-19974 GCA_036873715.1 Salvia sclarea
TAAATATAAAAAATAAAGTTTTATTGGTTAATTTTTTTTATCATAATCGTGAAATAAAATTTAAATGAGATCAAATAATATTATAATTCATCCCACGCTTTGCGTGGGCTAATATACTAGTTATCGTCCAAGCCTTGAACATAGTCAAAACTCTGAAGCATTTAGTGGTGGATTTTAAATTTGTAATTGTTTTTCATATGCTTGAAACTCCGATTATGTATTTTCAAATTCGTATTTTGATTGTTGTAATCTTTATTCTTAGTTTGTCGTATTTTGAATTTTTAGTAGTCTTTTATTTTACGATTTTATTGTTATTTTAATATTTTATAATACACCAAAAAATATTATGATTAATAATAACAAAATAATTATATATAATGTTGTGGTTGGATGGTTAAAATGGTCATTGATAAATAGATAAAAAATGATATGGTTGGTTGGGATAAATATTGATGATGTGGATAAGAGAGAAATTAATTAAATAATACTCCATTCGTCCACCAAGAGTGTTCCACTTTTGCCATTTAGGTGTTCACAAAGAGTGTTTCACTTTCCTCTTTTAGCAAATACTCCACTCACACATGGTGGACCAATACTCCACTCACATAATTACTCGTACTTTCTATTAAAACTAGTGTCATCCATAAAGTGGAACACTCTTTGTGAACGGAGGGAGTATAAAATATTGATTGGTTGGATAATTGCCTGGTCACGGTTAAAGAATGCCTAACAAATAATAAGGGATCAGCCCATTTTAAGTTAAAGCCCACTACAGATATAAATAAATAAATAAAATGAATCCCTAATTTTTTTTAATTTGTAGCCATCCCTTCTCTGCAAATTCAGTCACGGCCAAAAGCAAACACATCATAATAAAAGGATCAATGTATAATTTTTAAAAGATGAAAAATAGTTTGCATATGGTGAACAGTGCAACGCAAATATAAGTCAAGAGGAGAGAGAAAGGTATCAAAATACCTATTCTTAGTTTGAGTTTAGATTGGAGAAGATTTGCTAATGTAAAATAAGTTTTACAGTAGGGTTGGAGATGCTCTAAGTTTTGCATTACCCAATTTTCCTTGGATGTTTGTTCCTGCAGCTTTTGCTTTATTGCTTGTTTCTGTACTTCATATTATGTAGTTTTGAACTGAGGTGAGACAATTGAGAAGAAATTATGGGAGGGAGGATTAGGAAAGTGGAGAAAGGGGTATTAGGAGGAGGGAGTGGAGGTTTATTGAGCGGGAGTGACTGTGGGTCATTAAATGTGCCGTCGGGTCCGGTATTTTATCCGAGCGAGGATGAATTTAAGGATCCGTTAGGGTATATATACAAGATCAGGCCGGAGGCTGAGCCATATGGGATTTGTAAGATTGTTCCACCGGCGAGTTGGAAGCCCCCGTTTGCGTTGGACATGGAGTCCTTCACGTTTGGGACGAAAACGCAGGCCATTCACCAATTGCAGGCGCGGTGTGCTCCTTGTGATCCCAAGACTTTTAGGTTAGAGTACAATCGGTTCTTGGAGGAGCAATGCGGAAAGAAGGCCAGGAAAAGAATTGTGTTTGAGGGGCAGGATTTGGATTTATGTAAGTTGTTCAATGCTGTGAAAAGATTTGGAGGATATGATAATGTTGTGAAGATGAAGAAATGGGGGGATGTTTTCCGGTTTGTCCGACCAGGAGTGAAGATTTCAGCATGTTCGAAGCATGTCTTGGCTCAATTGTATTTGGAGCATTTGATTGAATATGAAGAGTACTATTGTCAGTTGAATAGAGGAAAAGATAAGAGTTGCAAGCGTGGTACTAATGTCTCGAAGAAATGCGAACAAGTGGTTGAGTCTCAAAGTATCAAGAGAAGACGGAAAAACAAAGAGGGCGATAGGGTTGAAATACAGAAAGTAGAGGATAAAGAGCTTGATCAAATATGTGAACAGTGTAAAAGTGGATTTCATGGCGATCGTATGTTGTTGTGTGACAGATGTGATAAGGGTTGGCATACATATTGCTTATCTCCACCGTTGAAGACAATTCCACCAGGAAATTGGTATTGTTTAGAGTGTTTAAATTCAGAGAAGGATAGTTTTGGTTTTGTTCCAGGTAAGCAATTCTCGATTGAAGCCTTCAGGCGTGTGGCTGACCGTGTTAAGAAGAAGTGGTTTGGTTCAGCAGCTACTTCATGGATGCAAGTGGAAAAGAAGTTCTGGGAGATTGTGGAGGGTTCGGTTGGGGAGGTGGAAGTAATTTATGGCAGTGATTTGGATACTTCTCTATGTGGGAGCGGCTTTCCTCGCCAAAGTGATCAAAGGCCTTCATCAGTGGACATTGATGTTTGGAATGAGTATTGTACTAGCCCGTGGAACCTAAATAACCTACCTAGATTACAAGGGTCAATGCTTCGGACTGTGCACCAGAACATCGCGGGGGTTATGGTGCCCTGGCTTTATCTTGGCATGATTTTCTCTGCATTTTGCTGGCACTTTGAGGACCATTGCTTTTACTCGATGAATTATCACCACTGGTACGTAGATGATTGGATCTAGCATGTTTAGCTGATATCATTATGTAGTTCTAATTTTCTTTGCGTCAGGGTCTATTCTTATCTTACTAGAGAGAACAAGATATTTAATGCATGATTATGAAGTCATTAATTTGTTGTATTGCAGAAAGTAAGGCCAGTAGCATTTTAAATTTTGTAGTTAGGAAAGAAAATTTAATTGAATGATCAAAAGAAGTAGCTTGATTGCATATCTATTTGCAGTATGAACCCAATCCGATCTCCTATATTAATGAATTTTAATGGTGGTGTTTCAGAAGTGGGTTGCCTTGTCTATCTATGATACATGCCTTCTGCAACAGAGTATTATTAGTGCAGGATCACTTGCTTATAAGTGTCATCCTTGGTAAAGGGTACCCGTGGGTTCTTTGTTAGGGCTAGGGGTAGTGATGTCCTTGACAAATTTATTGCGAATTTGCTATTACAATGTACTAGAGATTTTATTTTGCGAGACTGTCAAAGAATTTATATATTTACTATTAAGAGTGCTTAGTGATCAACTGATCATCTTGCTTCTCTTCTAGCTACTAGGTAGTTTGGAAAGTATAACGCTCGTATGGACTTTCTTTCAAGAGATAAAACCAACTTCCATCTATTCATTTAATCATTTAGGCAGCCAACCTTATCTTGATTAAGGTTTTTGCATCAGGAGCTTCTTCGATAACAAAACCCCGTCCCTCCCCAGGACAAAAAGAAAAACTGCCAACTGGCAGTGAAGGAAAGACTGAGAGTTATTAAGGTTTCTGGTTAAACTGAAAGCGTCCTTTAATTTCCAGTGGGAGTTATTACCATTGAGTTCTAACATTATCATTTCCAGTGGGAGTTATTAGACGCCATTATCTCTTTTGGGTGCTGCCATTTTGATAGTGCTGCTTGATACTCTAATCTAATAACATCAGAGAATGTGTTTCTGTTGATGAATTTTATTCAATGTTCTACCTGTTTGATAGACACTTTTGTGAGGTTACCTCTTTAGTTGTATTTGTATAGTTGATTAATAACTGAGCTATGTGTTGAGTTTGGTGTATCTTCCTTTGCCTGGTGTTCCTTGAAAGACACATGATTCTACTTGATATCATTTATCTACGTGTCTTGCTTTTCTGTGTTCGCATAATTACATGCTGGTTTTTGTACTCTTTAACTCGACTTTCCCATTCACTCCCTCATTTCAGGGGAGAGCCAAAATGTTGGTACAGTGTCCCTGGTAATGAGGCTGATGCTTTTGAAAAGGTATTGTTGCTTCTTTTGTTACCAGCCATTTTCATGCTTTAGGAGGGACTTAGGCATACAGCCAAGTTCAGTGGTGATGTTTTAAACATTTGCTAAATTGTTAAAGCTTTAGAGGTGTTAGGCAAAGTCTTTCAGATATTTCTTGTCTGGATTCTGTTATGGTCTTCTTTAGTTGTGATTGTGAGGCCACTATAAGTAACCAAGACTCTTCTTCAGTTGAGAGACAACTACCTTATAACCATCACTAAAGAAGACCATAACAGAATCCAGACAAGAAATATGCGAAAGACTTTGCCTAACATGTCTAAAGCTTTATCACAATTTAGCAAATGTTTCAGACATCACTCGATTTTGCAGACAGTAATTATGTTTGGCAATGCATATCGGTTCTTCAAGCAGTTTTTATTTTTGAAACTAGGATTGTACACACTATAATTTCTCCTGTAATATCCAGAGTGCCATTTCACTTTTATTTCCTCAAGCATCACAATGTAACTTTTCGCAAATACGTGTCTTCAGTGGTTATTAGTGCTTTCTACTCTTAAAAAAAGTGGTAGAAGTGATGAAGAGTAGCTTATTTGATTGCATATTTTCTGAGTCCTTAGTTGTTGACTTGTTTGAGTTTTCCTGTTGTGTAGGTAATGCGAGATAGTCTGCCTGATCTGTTTGAAGCACAACCAGACTTATTGTTTCAACTTGTTACAATGTTGAATCCTTCTGTTCTGCAAGAAAAAGGAGTTCCAGTGTACAGTATTATTCAGGTATGTTAAAGCATTTCAGAACTAAAAAATTGATCATCTCATCGTGAGATTTTTGTAAAAGCTTATTTATTCATCTTGGTAGTATTTTTAACTACCTTAGGCCGTTGGTCTATTTTGAAAGCTTTTAATTATGTCTTAGAATAGTTAACTATGTACGATTTCTGTGTAAATAATACTCCCTCCGTTCCTCATATATAGGCTCATGGAAGAGTGGCACGGGTTTTAATAAGTTGAAATGATTATAGTGTTGAGTGGAGAAAGGGTCCCACTTTCTAAAAAGAAGGGGTATGTTGATTAGGAAGGGTATGTAAATAAGATGAAAGTTGGGGATAAAAGGGTAAAGTGCTTTTAATATAAATGGAATGGGCCTATATTTCGGGGACAGACGAAAAAGGAAAGTTGGGCCTATATATCAGGGACGGACGGAGTATGTAACAAGACACTTGGTGGTTTCTCTTGAAACTTAGAGGGTGATTGTCTGAGCATAATCATATAAGCTCTTCAAAATAGCTTATCAGTTGTTTATGAGCTTATAAGCTCTTGCGCGAAGTGTTTGGCAAAATAAGCTCCTAAACAGCTTATGAAGTTGTGAAAATACGTTCCAATAGCTTGTAAGCTCTCCACAAAATAAGTTCCTCAACTTGAACTCCAACTTCTTTTTTGTTTCTTCTTTTTTTCATAATCTTATAAACAACAATCAATTTTCTCTAACTAGAATTTTCTCTATTTAATTCACTAGTCTCTCTCTAGCTTATAAGCTCATTTATCCAAACACTTTGACAACTTATAAGCTCTTGAGTCATTACATCTTATAAGCTGTTGGAGCTTATAAGCTCTCTAAAATTAGCTTAGCCAAACACCCTCTTAATCCTGAGTCTCTTCAGTCTTTCTTCATTCAGTTTTTGCTTGCTTGATGGTTATCTTTGATCTTGTAAGAGGAAAAGAGTATCTTGGTTCAGCAGAACCCTTTTAAATGAGCTTAATTTTTCTGGGTCCATGGCTGACTTCAGGCAGCTGATTCTATGTATTGGGAAGGATGCTGTACTTATTATTTTGCTTTGTTAATCAAAGAAGGTTGAGATTTTGTTTGAGCTTTGCTGTCTGATCAAGTTATCATATCTTGAATTTGGCCAATCCATGTATCCAATTTACTATCTGGGCCTGTATATGTTTCCATGTTTTCTTTATTTTTATTTTTTGTTTCCCTTCCAACAAAATTTTTAGGTTTGAAGATTTATCTTGTGATCCTATGTGTTTTTTTCTTTAGGATGTATTTTTCTAAATTTTTGTAAAGCACATCAAATACCTGTGTAATTGCATTTTTATTTTGGCAGGAGCCTGGGAATTTTGTCATCACTTTTCCCCGATCTTATCATGGAGGTTTCAACCTGGGTAAGCATAAAATAGTTTAATTGCATGCCCTAGTAAGCTTGAGCATCAATCTTACTTTGTTGGTATCCCTTTGAAGTTCTTAATTTACTTTGGTTCCCATCTCTATTGGATGTTCTAAGGAGTTTCTTTGGTGGCAGGCTTGAATTGTGCCGAGGCTGTCAATTTTGCCCCTGCTGATTGGTTACCTCATGGTGGTTTTGGAGCTGAGCTTTACCGGCTCTATCATAAAGTTCCTGTTTTATCACATGAGGAACTCCTTTGTGTTGTGGCAAAGGTCTGCCTGCTGCTTCATTTTTGTGTTGATAATTAATGCATTTTGGCTTGTCTGTAAGAGAAGATATGAATAGATGCTGTTCTCATATGATTCATAATGATTATAAGTACATAATATTTGGGGCTGTAAATGCATTTTTTTAGCTGAACCTTTGGTGGTTAAACTTTTCCTTTTTATTTTTTACTTATGTGGAATCAGATACCTGCTTACAGTCCTTCTTTTAGCTGCCATAATCGGTAGCTCATCTTTAGTTTGTCACCAGACTTTGGAAATATGCTACTGTTAAAAGCTCATTCTTTAAGAATTGCAACGGATCAAGGGTTGTTCTGGGCTAGAAAGATAGTATTGGAATTTCTGATATCACAGCCTTATAAATTATGGTAATTGTACTGGCTATTCAATGTGTCCAACTGTCGATACATTTTAGTTACAATTGAGCATAAAAGTTAAAAGTGATTGAGTAAACATGTAAAGCAAGAGACGCATTCCACACTTCCACTTATCCTTTTGACATGTCCATATCTGTTGGCTGTGAGGTCTTATAATAGCATATTCTATGACTGATAATTAGTAGAGATACTCATATTGTATATCATTTTCATATGAGTCTTGCATCAATAATTAGGGTATGTATCTTTCAGTGTCAATTCCTAGAACATTGCTTGCCAACTTTGACTTATCATTTGTTATTTCCCCATTCTAGTTGTACAATTGATTTTTATTTGTTTTTTGTAAACACAGAGTGAATTTGATAGTGGAGTATCCCCTTACTTGAAAGAAGAGTTGCTTAGGATATACAACAAAGAAAGAACTTTGAGGGAGCAGCTTTGGAGAAATGGCATAACCAGATCTTCCCCAATGATGCCTCGAGTGCAGCCTGATTATGTTGGTACAGAGGAGGTATATGATGAGTTTGGTTAGTGTGTGGGTGGTACTGGTGGGTGGTGTTAGTGTGTGTTCCCCCATAAATCTGCTTTTCATCTGATTAATATCGCTGATGTCTTTCAAGGATCCAATGTGCATCATTTGCCAGCAACTATTGTATCTCTCTGCTGTTTCTTGCAATTGTAGACCATCCACACATGTTTGCCTAGAGGTGAGGCAGTATTAGCAGCTTAAATAATTCACTGTTTCAGTGTCATCTACATTATCACAAGAAATGCTTATTTTGATATGTTTTCTTGATTTGTTCTGCATATATCTATAGAGATGTTCTCTCTTGACTTGTGTTCATTATATATTGAATCCGAATATTCAATAGGATTGCAAATTGTGACATAACGGACAATCATTGTACATCATGATGTATTCACTGTAGACAAATTGTAGAAAACAATCTCATAATGGTAACATGATTGTAAGCCAGATGTTCAACAGGCAAAACTCTATCCACGAAACGGTGCATAGAAATTCTATACTGAACTGTTGGGAGTTTGGGGTGTGGAGTGGTTGAAATGGCCCACCATGATATATTTGGGGTGGTGCCTCAACGTGATTGATTATCAGTTATGGTGGTGATATGTTTTTTTCCTGGTTGTGGCAGGTTTGTATGGGAGGTTGGGATCAGAGAAACAAGAAACAAAAGTAAACAGGGGTGAATAAAAAACTAATATAGAATGGAGCAAATGGGAAAGGGAATTATAAATGATTAAAAAATGAATAACTTCTCTTCTAAGTTCTAACTCCTTTTGCTTTTGATTCCTTTTTGTTACTTTTGCTTGTCAAGCTATAATGCTGGCACTAGTAAAATTATCGATGATCTGCGTTTAGTTGTCGATCAGCACGTTTATAGTGAAAACCAATTCCTTTTTAGTGTATTTTGCAACACAAAATTGTTAATTAGACACCAAATTTGTAAAGAGGAGGCAACTCGAGAAGTGTTAGATTGTAGATTTAGCATCTCTTGGGCTATTTTGTCATATATCTTACATGACTTTCCCTGTATTGAAATACATTTTCTCTTTTCCATTCAAGAATCTTTTTGCAAGTTTTGTAAAAGTAAAGCTGAGCTCTTCATCTTCCCATCATTCAGTCTATTAACTCAAGTTCATTACTCATTTTTATTTCATCTTTTTTTCCATATTTTCGTTAATTATGGGACTGGTTATCCTGTGTTATACTTCAGAAAATAGTGATCACATATTTTAATTTTCACTTCTAAAACCCTGCTCCAGGCTAGTACATATTTCCAATATCGTTGGTCACCCTGAAAAAATTAAATATCTGTGGTATCCCATATGTTTGTGTGGTAAGCTATGTTACAAATCAGACTTAGAAATTAGAATTAACTATTCTTTGTTAAAAATTGGGTGCAAATTTTATCATGAAAATATATTTTCTGGGCTGAGTAAAAAACTTGTAGTTTAATCATGAAAAGATGATGTATGCAACAAGTTGGGTTAGTTTTTGTTATATGACCATATTAAGGGGGTTTCCTGATAATTGGCCTATTCAGTTATATTTTTGCAGTATCATCTTCTAATTCTGTATTATGTGATGTCTTCCAACTGCCAATTTTTGCTGACTGCTTGCATGTCTCTTTGAGGTTTATTATGTTATTAAGTTTCTTTATGCTGTGCCTCCATACTATGAATCTCAAGAGCCAAAAGACTGCAATGGAGCATTGAACTGATGATCTTCTCTTGCAGCACTGGAAGCATCTCTGTGAATGCAAGCCAAACAAACTTCGTCTTCAGTACCGTCATACTCTGGCAGAACTGACTGGTTTGCTGCATGAGGTTGATAAATCTTATTTGGGGGAAGAAGCTCGCAATTCACATTCACAAAGGACTAAGAGCTCAGAAAAACAAGCAGCATTAACAAAAAAGGTTGAACAAATAATATTTGTTGATTTCATTAAGAGAGGACTCCTATGAGCCTCCCTTTTGTTACCTACTTGTCTAGCTTTTTAATATTACCATTCTGTAGGTGTGATCTGTCATTTTGCTGCACAATTGCCATTGGTCATTAGTTTAAGATATACTTTGGATACTGTTCTTGCTTTGGTATCCGACCTTCTACATTTTCTCATAGTATCTATCCTTGAATGTTAAATGTGATATGATCATCAACCCTTTCTTATTTTTGTAATTATGATGCTCATAAATAATATTTTTCACTAAGCTCATAAGATGGAGGTGATAAAATAGTATTCCTTGCTGCTAGCTTAATTTTATTTTTCACTACCTGGATGTATATGGACGGAGCAGGTGGAGTTTTAATTGTGTCAAGTATCACATTGCATCTACATCGTGAAGAACCAATTGTACCTCAGTTAAAAGTTCAATTTGTGGAGTGTAAATTGAGAATCATAGAACGTCTTTGATTTATAAGCTCTGGGCTTCACTATGCAGGCACACATAGTTTTTAGTAATATATACAACTTACAATACTGGAAGAAACTTGTATAACCTACCATAGAATTCTCCCCTTTTGCATTTAACTGAGGAGCTGTTTTGTTATATCAATGTGAGGTGATAATGTAGTCTATGCCATTTTCATGTATAGGGCAAGGGTGGTCATGTCACCCATTTGCAACTGGCTGAAGAGTGGATTCTGAAGTCATGTAAGATACTTGAGCAACCGTACTCCAGGCAATCTTATGTTAGTGCTATAGAAGAAGCTGAGCAATTTCTTTGGGCGGGTTCTGAGATGGATCTTGTAAGCATGATTACTTTCGGCAATTTCCCTGATTTCATCTGAATTTTAGTTTTTCATGCATCTGGAGTTACATCTGTTCCACAGGTGCGAGAAATGCGTACCAGCTTAATTCAAGCACGAAATTGGGCAAAATCTGTGAGAAATTGTGTTTCTAAGTTAAAAACGTGGTCCAACAAATGTGACTCAGAAAAAGTTCAGATGAATCATGTCAATGAGTTGCTCGGTTTTAATACCCCACCTTGCAATGAACCTAGACATATTCAGTTAAAGGTTGGACCTTCATTTACTTTAATAGTTCTCTGTACTCTTTGCATTGGGTGCTGAGCTGAATGCTTATTGACTATTGTCAATATCTCTGTAGGAATACAAAGAAGAAGCTGACATGCTGATTCAGGAAATTAATTCCGCTCTCACATTATGGTCTGAATTTTCTGTAAGAAAGCTTCTATCTCCACCTTTCATTCAATATTATTGTATCGTATATGATTGATTTTCAGTCATTTTATTGTTACACTTGTTCATCATTTGATATTACACACTTCTTTCTGTCTTTATTGCACAAGATTCGAGCTTAAATTGTCCTCTCCTTTAACTTTGTGTTGTTAATTTGTCCAGCTGGATGATTTGGAGATCTTATATATGAAGGCTGTTGACTTACCAATCCACATAAAGGAAACCGAGCAACTAAATCTTAAGCTTTCTGCTGTGAAGGTATCTATGCCTTTTGGTATATTTGGCTTCTATGCTAGAGATTCATTTTCACTCAACTAGTTAGATTAAGATTTAATTTATGGTAGTATAATCTTTTTCAAGGACTTCCATGTTGTATCAGGCTGAAAAAAGTTTCTTTCAATTCTCTAATTGAGAGTGTAATCTGCTACCTCTATTTGCTTAAGATGGTTTTGGCATAGATGCAACTCCTGTAGATGCTTTCTTTATAAGAGTGGTGAACAATAAATAGTTTACCATTACTAGCTTAATGATAGTTTCATGCATTTATATATGTGTGTATATATATATATTTGACAACTTTATCATCGTTGTGTGTGTTAGGGTTGGGTGGACAATGTGAGAAATTGTCTCTCTCAGAAAGCCCCTTCCTCAGTTCAGGTAGATATGCTCTACAAGCTGAATGCAGAGGTACAATAAAATGCTTTCCCTCTCCTTCTTCCCCTGCCCCTTTCTCCTTGTGTCTTCTTTCCGGCATGCACAACAGTGTTATATCATTTTCATTGATATAGTTCTTTGCTGTTTAAAATCTTCAGATAGCGGAGAAACAACTTCAGCTTCCTGAAGCAGATAGGCTCAATGATTTGATAAGGCAAGTCGAATCTTGTCGGTCTCGGTGCGTTCAGATTTTGAAAGATTTGGATTCGCTGAAGGTTGTGGCTGCGGATTTTTTATGATTTCAGTACTGGCCATTGATGTGAAACTCTTCCTTAAAAACTGCTGCCTTCTTTTGACAGGAAATTGAACAGTTTCTTGGTGAATGGGAGGATTTTACTGTTAATATTCCAGAGCTAGAACTTCTGAGAAAATATTATAGTGATACCATATCCTGGATGTCGCGTTTTGATCTTGTTCTTACGAATGTCCAAGAGCGGGAGGATCAAGGAAATCTAGTCGATGAGTTAACATGCATCCAGAAGGATGGACTGTTGCTTAAAATCCGAGGTACAGTGCACTGTGGCTTCCAGTCTGCAGATTTATGTGTTTATTCTATTCAAATCATGGGTACGAGATGTTTATATTTTTTTCTCTCTTCTGATGTAGTGGATGAGTTGCCTCGCGTTGAAGTTGAACTTAACAAAGCACGGTCCCGTGTTAAAGCATTTGAGGTAACTTCGTCGCTGTTTTGGTTTCAGAGTTATATATATGCGCCATCCTGGTCTTATTGTTATAGGTCTTGGTTTTTGTAGTAAATATTTGCATCTTCGGTTATGTGTAATGCAATGGGCATGTTGATTTTGATTTCTAACTGGCATTGCTAGCTATTTAATCTGTAACATCACCATTGTAAGCCATTGTGCTTCAATTTTCTAAGGTTTTTGGTGTGAGGATATTGTTTGTACTCTAATCACTTATATACAATTGATAGATTGTATATCTGAAGTCGTCATCATCTTCAATACAGGTACTTCATGGTAAAATGTCCATGGACTTCGTTCACCAACTGATGTCCGAGGCAACCATGTATGCTACTCTTTCTTTTTTTGCTTAGGCTAGAATTAATATTGAAGACTGAACTGCATATACTTGTCAGACTGCAGATTGAGAAAGAGAAGCTCTTTGCTGATATATCTGAAAGACATGCTAGTGCTGTTCGCTGGGAAGATAAAGCACAAAAACTTCTTGCTGCCAAGGCACCTATGTCTGAGTTTGAGGATATTTTGAGGTTATGCTTTAAATATATATTGAACACATAGCTGTTGAACTGATGTTTGTGGTTGTTAATGTTCTTTGAATACAATATCTTCAGAGCCTCTGAGGAGATCGGCATCATCCCACCATCTCTTCCTGAAGTCAAGCTTGCAGTGTCAACAGCTAATGAGTGGTTATTGAAGTGCAAACCATTCCTATTTCCGGGCTCATCCAGTATTCCAGCCTCAGATTCTTGTCTCCAAGTTGGCATACTGAAGGTTAATCCCCTTGATGCTGTAATTAAGTTTCCAGTTATTGTTCTAGTACTGATGAATCTCACATGATGGTTTATAATTATGTAGGAATTAGTGTTGGATTCTGAAGACTTGAAGGTATACCTTGAAGAACGTTCACTGCTAGAAAGTGTATTGGATAAGGTTATTGAATGGGAAGAGGAGGCTAGCTCTTTACTACAAGATGCAGAGAACTTATGGATTGTCAACATTGTTGGTGAAGATGCTGCCAACTCTCTTATACCCAGACTTGAACATCATCTTCTTTCTATTGAGGCTGCTGTTGTAGCTGGTGTTTCCCTTGGTCTTTCGCTTAAAATGGTTCCTAAATTGCAAGATGCTTGTTCCATGCTCAAGTGGTGTATTCGCGTCATCTCTTTTTCTTCTCTTGTTCCTACTCACAAGGTGAGCCTATTTTCTTTTCAGAGTTTTCAAGGTCTAAAACAACACATGGATTCTGATTGGATGAGTTTTTTCTCTTTTATTTCGTTATATCTCTTATTGAGCTCCAATCCAACTTTAAATGTTAATTTGCTTTTGTCCAATTCAAGACAATAAGCAGCCAGTTCGATTACAAAGCTTTGTCTCTATTGTTCATTACAATAGTAACACTGGAGATTTGCATTAAGGACTGGGTTATGATTTAATTTTTATATGTTTATCACTTATCAGTAACTGAGGGAATTCGTTTTAATTATATTTGTGTTCTATATCTATCTCTATTTATTAATTGCTCTTTTGGTCTCTTAGGTCAAAGTTCTCTTCTCGTTGTCTTCATTGCTATGTCGTGTTATTCATTTACCTGCTTATAAGGACTTTCATCCCTCCTGCTTATATCATAACCACCCTTCCTACGCACGAGACTGACCATAAGTTCCTATTGGGTCTCAAATAAGCACATATACTTTCCCGGGCTTTCTTAAGTCATCGAGAAGGCATGCTACTATTTAAAGTGACATGTCGTATGCCTAGAATTGTTGTTTACATTTTCAAGTTGTTTCATGAAATGTCTGGATACCTAAAGTTGTTTTATAACAAATGTTCTTTGTTTTATGTCTGTCAGTTTGATCCAACCAAAGTAACGCACAAACACTCATGTTATTTTTTCATTATTCAGTCTCAGCAGTGGCTCATCTAGATCATTCAGCTTTGTTGCATTGTTGGTATCGGGTCATTTTTTATTTCATGATTTGCAGATCATCTGATGGCCCACTTCTTCTTTTTTAGGAAGTTGAGATGATGTTGGGGGATGCCGACAACCTTGCTGGAACATATAAATCCAGTGCTTTGTGGACTTCATTGTTTAACGGCTTACAATGGCTGAGGAAGTCCATTGAAATTCTCGACCCTAACAATCATTCGCAATTCGAAGTCAGCAGTGTTGACAAACACATTCATCTATCTGAGGTCTCTATGATTGTATATTGTAATGTCTGTTCATGGATAATCGTGAACCCGAAATATACCTCTTTCTATGGGATCTAACATAGTAACATATTTAAGTTGCAGACTTTGTGCATGCCGTTTCCATTGGTTATTGGCCGTCTGCAGGATGCAGTTCAGAATCACAAGTAAGTAGTGTCCCGTTAATTGAGCATATAAGGTGTTAATTTCCAATTTCAGTGATCATCTGTGTGTAGTGTAATGGTGCATCTAGGTAAACTATAAAAGTTGGCCGCTCCCTTGACCTTATGTTCTTGGATGTAAAATATATTTTAAAGTCTACTAATATACCAATCAGGCAATCACATTCATATCTTTGCAGTTTTTTGTTAAATATATTTCCGCTGTTATGTAGTATGTAGTAATAGTTTCAATGTTTATATAGTTTGTGGTTGAAGCTAGTGCACCAATTTCTTGGACTCAGCCTCGAAGATCGGTCATGGAATTCATTTCTGCAGCTCAAAGTAAGACAATCAACTTACAGTTTAGTCTAGGTTTTTGGCTTTATATTTGAGGATAAATAACATCTATCATGGAATTTCGTTTACAGCCATTTCATGCTGTTAGTTGCTTATATATAAATAAATCTTGTCAAATGTCTCTCACTGGAAGTGTTTTTGGAATCGGGCCACATGTACTACTTTGCCTTAAAGCCAGGTGTTTCTTGGACTGCATAATCAACACGACCAACCTACATGAGGTGGTTCTGGTTTATGAAGTGATCAGGGATCCTGAATTATAGCTGATTTAAGAAACAGAAAGTATAGGAAAACAAAACAGAACAAAGGCTTTAATCTGGTATAACTGTACTGATTACAGTAAAATGGCAACTTTGCCACTTATTTTTTCTTTTAATGCTTGGAATCTATTTGATTATGCTATTATAACCCAAGATTTCTAAAGCCCATATTCTTCATTTGAATTTTAGAAACTTCTAGTTTGAGATGTCAACCTGTATCTTAAATTAATCAAATTGAGTAACTATGATCCACTAGAGAGTGGTCTTTGATTGCTAACGATCTGGGGTACAGAGTCAAAGCAAGGAAACATGTAAGCGTAAAGCGAGTAGTTCAATATTCAGCTAGCAAGGCTTACTGGAATCTAGTGAGGAGTTCATGTTTGATTAAACACTACATGCAAGTTTCAACATGTAATTGATTGGTGGGCCGTATCTGTAGGGCCTGCTTATTGGCGATAAAAATAATCCAACTCTTGATCATGTTCAGACATGTAAAGATGAAGAGCTCTTTTCTAGAATCTGAACCTGAATGAGAGTTAGATTATTATTATTACCTGTAAGCAGGCTTTGAACCAAAGGGGATGCGGGCCACTGGTTACATGCTGAAATTTTCATATAGTGTTTAACTAGACATGAATAGCTTACTAGGTTAAAATAAGCCTTGCTCTTGAGCAACTAGCTTCTGGCTTACTTGTCGCCTTGCTTCTTTGACTCTACACCACCAAAAGGTAGCTATTGAAAACCTTTGGCATCTTTACCTTATTGTGGGCTTTCCTTGGTTTTACAATCTAGAGGATAATCGTCTCACCCCTATTTGGTTAAAATTGTGATATAGATTAAATATATCAGTGCAGAAGTAGTAAGTTTTTTTTTTTTTAAGAATGTGAGCTTGGAAATATTTGCAAGATATTTCAACAATTAAAAGATCAGCTGCATAGTTGCCATTTTAGTGCAATTGACCCTGTTGAACCAGATTGGATACATGGTCCTGTTTCTCTCTGCCTTTGAACTATAATTTAAATGGTTGTCTTCTTCTTACAATCTATGCTGCATTACCTAATGAGTGATTGGTCAAAGTATTGTTTCATGGGAAGAGAAACTATTAATCTTTTTTTGGCATTAAGAAGTCTCTTTTTGTTTATTATTGGCTTTTATGGTTATTGAAATTGCAACTTCAACATCTAGGAACGCGGATCTCGCGACGTATTCAGCTGTGTGGAATTACAGAAAGTTCTGTTTGAATTTAAAAAAGCTAAAAAATGGAAAGAGCGTTGTGCTGAGCTAGTTAAGTCTCCATCTGGGGAGGAGAATCCACTTCTTAATGCTCTCACACAGGTTACTGAGACTGGTCGTTATGATTCATGCAATCGTTTGATCTGTGGTGGTCATTTATGTAATTCTCAAGGAGTTATCAATTTTTGTTGCAGTTAAAGAACACTCTTCAGAGATCTCTTGAAGTATTTATTTATCATGAGACTGGAGAATCAACAAATTTATGCTTATGCTGCGTCAGTGCTATTGAGGACCTTGACCTCTTGACCTGTTCTATTTGCAAAGACTGGTCAGTTCTCGAGGCCAATCACTGTCATGTCCAGCTGTGTTCAAACTTGAAATTAGATGCATAGCTTTTCGGCAGGCAGAAATGATCCATAATATTCTTTTCTAACTTCAACTTATCTTATGCTTCCAAGTTCCAAAGGAAAAAAGCCCCTCTCCCTTTCTTTATTAGTAAATTATTGCCTACTTATTAATTTTCTATTCTGCAGTTTTCACTTGCATTGTACAGAGACATCGTTGGAGGATGCCGTTTCATTTGTTTGCCAATACTGTGATTTTGTGAATAGTACCAAACTTCCTCGTGGTGGATGTAGTGCTCTGGTTTGTGATCGACTTATAATCTATTTCTTGCTGGAGTTAATGCATGGAAAATTACCAATTTTAATCTCATCTCTCCTTGTGTAGCGAACTGGAAAGAAACCTATTGCATTGGATGAGCTTAAAGTTCTCCTCTCTGATGCCAATGATCTTTGTCTTCGGTAATCCACCTTTTCTTCTAGAAAGTTTTGGATTCTTTGCCTGTGTAATTGAAATTGTGTTAAAAGCCTTTTACATCAAATCAACTGAAGGTATGGATTTTCCACTGTTGGAGAGGTTCCCATTTTCTTGATTGATGGCAGTCACTTCTTTCATTAGTATAATTGCAAATTGATTACTTAAAACTTTACATGAGACTTTGAAAGAAGGCATACTTCAACATTCTCTTTTGGTAATCATTGGTATTCTGAGGCATGCATTTTTATGTTGATTGTTAAAGACTTTCTCTATCAGTTACAAATAGTTTTTTAAGGCAAATGATATAAATTCAGAGCTTGATCGTGCAGTAAAACCTTGTTTGTTATGCTATCATGTTATCAAACTCGTTTGGAAGAACTGAAGATTGTTTTCACCTAGTTGAACTGGTTTAGTGATCTGATTTGTCTGCAGAAACATGTAATCCCTCATTTGAAAGCTTAGAAACTAGAGAAGATAACTTGATTGCTTCAGGATGATGTTACTATTGGGCATGGCCATATTTGATATACTATTTACGTTTATAAGTTTGGAATGGGTTGAATCGGCTTCCACTTTGCTATTGTATATGCTAGATATACTTCTTCCTGTTAATAGCAACAGATATTGTTGATGTTGATAAATTTATCCGAGTTTAATCATTTAGATTAAAAGAACTAGCATTATTGTTCCATAATGAATCATATAAATGTGTTATTTTGCTCAGGACGGAAGAGTGGAAGTTATTGGACCAAATTGTTGTGAAAGCACATGATTCCATTGCAAGCGTGATGGAACTTGTGACTTTTGCATTGTCCTTCACCGGCAAAGATCTCGGTGTGGTCAAACAAAAGTTGTGTATTGCTTTGAAGGTAGCAGTTGAATTTCTCTCCTTCTATCATTAACAAGCATATACATCTATATTTTTGACAATTTTTATTCACTGCTCAAAGGAAATATAAATCTGTTTTAAACATTACTATTGTTTCGTATGTTGACTCTTTCTATCTTCAAAAGGAATTAAACATGACAGATTGCTTTTAATGTTAATTAGTTGTATACTGTCTTTGATATTGGTAATGCAACTAATATATCAGTATTCGCAGGCAAAAGTTGTTTCAGGCATTTGCGATGACGACGCAGATCTCAAATTTGAGTTGGCATTGGCTAGAAATTCATGGAAAATCAGAGCAGATAAACTTTTACGAAGTTCAGAAAAGCCCACGCTTCAACAGATCCAGCATCATCTGCATGAAGTACGACGATTTCATTTGCTAATTCTTTTTCTTCATATAATTAAATTATTTGGTGTGATCTAGAAGGCATGCAATGATGCAAGCCGAGTAAAGCTGTTAGTTTGTGATATCTGTCGATGTTTCACTCAGCTGATTATATTACGTTGTATTTGTGCTGTAGGGACTGGTCATGAAGATCCCTCCAGAAGATTACTTCACTCAAAGATTAACAGAATTAAGGGACACAGGCTTGAAATGGGCACATACAGCCAAGCAGGTCGCAATTGTTTCCATTATTCATATATCATATAGAGAAAGTGCTTCTATTCTGTCACAAACAATAATCCTTCTAACTATCGATTCCCTGAACTACGAAAGCAGGTCTCGGCTGATGGCGGGGCACTTGCATTGGATAGAGTGTTTGAACTTATTTACGAGGGTGAATGTTTGCCGGTATCCTGTGAGAAGGAACTAAAGGTAATTACTGCAATATTCTTATGGCTAATGCTATTTACTGTTATTCTGAGCTTGTGGTTGCTGCAGTTACTGAGGGATCGGAGCATGCTTTACTGCATCTGTCGGAGACCATATGGGCAGAGAGCGATGATCGCTTGTGATAAATGTGATGAGTGGTATCACTTTGATTGCGTTAAAATCTCGTCAGCGCCAAAGGTTTACATATGTCCGGCATGCAATCCTTGTCCAAATGACGATATGCCTCCACCGGAGCTAACTGCACACGACAGGCAAGTTACATACAGAATTTTAATGTGCATGTGTGTTGAAGTAGTAGAAAATGTAGGATGATTTGGAAATACATGTAAAATTGGGATTGTTTTGCAATTGCAGGTGTAGCGCAGAAGAGCCTCAGACACCGTTGAGGAGGTCGGAGCTGAGGAGGAATTCGTTGAAGACGGAGATGAATAATAATAATAATAATAATAATAATAATAAGCAGAGGGATCATAGCAATTTAGAGAGGTTGTTATGGAGGCAGAGAAAGCCTTTTAGAAGGGCAGCTCGAAAACGTTCAGAACTTCAGAGTTTATCTCCTTTCTTCTACCTACAACAGAACTGATTATTTACTGTGGAAACCCATGCTATTATTCAATTGATTTTTCCCCCTTCACCACCATTACTGTCTGTTTTATTAATTGGTTCTTTATTTGAGCTCTTATTATTTATGCAAATATAAGAGTCCCTTATACCGGTGGAAATTAAATAAAATCGCATCTATGCTGGAATAATTATTTTATTGGCGCTTTTGCGATGTTGGCGAAAAGTCGTGACATTGAGTATATTGAATGTAAAGTTAATGGAAAGTAGATACACTACATGTTAAGGAGAAGAATTATGTGGGGTTTATTTATTTATGAGAGAAGAAAAAACTGAATGTTTTTTGTGGACAAAAGAAAGAGAAAAAATGAACCTTTTTTGTAGACATTCAAATGAATTTTGATGAGTGCAAGGTTGCTTATCCGGGTTCCCTTAATAATGATCGTAACTAAAAAAAGAAAAAAGTTGAAATATGTTCTTCCTTGGTTTATTCAACTTCAAATTCACTAATTCATCATACTACAATATCCAAAGGAAAATACATAACTTTGATGTTTAAATGTGGTTGCTGAAATCAAAGAAAACAATATTAAGCTAATACGACAGAGTACGAAATAATTACAAGGGATACATCCAAATTGAGTCAAGATGTATACAACGATTCTTTTCATGTGATTAGGAAACTTGTTTCATCGCAAATAACTTTTTATATTTTAAAGTTATTTTGCATTTAATATTGTATTTAGGTATACTAATATATATTTAGTTATATATCATAAATATTTAGTTTTACTTAGTCATTCTATAGGTAGGACAATATATTATACTTCCTTCGCCCTCGAATAATTATCCATTTAGGTTGCGTTCTCTTTGATGGAAAATTATCATGTGAAAAAGAGGGATAAGAAAACATTTTGCCTTTAAATTTTCC
>JAYJMF010063185.1:0-19974 GCA_036873715.1 Salvia sclarea
TACAATTTTACTTTTTCTATTTCATATTTATGACGTACATTGATTCCCGTCGAATTTCGACGGGCTACTTACTAGTACATCTTCGAACATAAATATTTACAAAGCATCAAATATTTTATCAATATGTTATTTTTTTAATATAAAAGTATGATTAATTATCACATTTTTAACCTAAACTGTGATTATAACATAATAATCTTAAAATGATGGGGATGGAATTATACATCCTCTTTAAAAAAAAAAGAATCCAATATTATTATGAAAATATATTTATTTATTTTTAGTCAGAAAATAAATAATATAATAACCAAGACATGAGTATAAGGAGTACCAGCCAAACACAAACCAAGAAAACGATTACAAAACCGTTCCACGTAACGCCGAGATTTTGCCCCATCCAAACAATGGAACTCCCCCGAGAATCCACAAGACTCTTCACGACACACCAACTCCAGAATCTACACTTAACTTCCTCTTCTATCTTTCTAAACTTCCAAAACCAATTTTCAAACAACACCTTATTCCTCCATTTCCAAATCACCCACACAATACAAATCCAAAGACCCCTAATGTGTTTACCTCTAAGCAACCTTGAGAAGCTCTTGAAACAGTCCGCCATATCCTCTGCCGCCGCCCAGTGGCTGCCAATCTAGACCACCATTCGCTTCCACAACAGCTCCACCTCCACGCAATATGTGATTTGCAGTCTTCAGCGCAGCATAGGCACAATCCAAATAAAGGCCCAAATTCCATGATAATTGCAGAAAAATAGCTAAAGTCCCAAAGAAGCTAGACTCGACAAATAACAACGAAGCCAGCCCAATTAGATAGAGCCAGACCCGATCATAGGAATGAAAGCTTAGAATAGAATGAAAAATCGACCAAAGGCAAGGCATAGTCAAAGAGGGCTCATCATCCTTCACCCATCGCCAGAGCCAGAACTCAAACACGTGGAGCCTCCTCGTTGAAGGGAAAACTCGGACATTTCATCCCATACAGAGTGTTAGTAAAATTTGACGTGGCATGTATCTTTCAGCATTACATACACCTCCTATCACATAAAACGAGGAGCGGTCAGACCTGAAGCTACCAAATTGCTTTGCTATGTAATGTCCTATAAATAATTAGAGAGATCACACAAACTATACGAGATAACTTTTACTACTTCTCTGATATTTATTATTCCTCCGTCCCATTAGACTTGTCCCATATTTCGGATTTGTTCAATTAGACTTGTTTCATTTTTTCTGGGCTAAAATTACACAAAAGAAACACATTATTCTCATATGGGTCAGCATTATATCTCACACACATTTACTTTACTTTCCTGGTTTAAATATAAAAGGCAAATGAGACTTTCAACAATTCTATCACTAAAAAACTAGTTGAACTGCCCATGCGGATAAAAGACAAATGAAACTTGCTTAGTGGGATCGAGGCACTATATTTGAAGCTCATGTTTTCTTCCATCGAGCTTTGTGGACATTAAAATCGTATTAATCGACTTGTCTTTATTAGTATGTGATTAAAACTTTGGAATTCGTCAACTAACACTGTATGTGGGAACTTTCTCAAATAAAACTTAAAAATTAAATTTATTCTAGGTGTCAAATGGGGGAGAGCAAAATCAAACGGCAATCAAAGCCATTGAAGTTTAATCGGTTCGATTTATGTTCCATTGTGAATTTATTTTTCTTAAAATATTTTCTATCGGTTCAGTTTTAAGTTTTAACTAGAAGAATAATTTTCAAAATTTCAAACAAATAAATTAGAGAACTAATGCGTTCAAATTTAAAATTTTAAGTTCTTAATCCGAAAACTTAAATTTTTCTGGCGTTTCCTCACAAGGAGCCAAACAGGGCCCTAAAACTGGTTTCCTAAACGGATTCACAGCTTTGCTCGTGCTCCTATAGATTTGAATTTGAATTCCCTTTTTCCTTCGCCCCTCTCCTCTCTCTCTCTCTCTCTCTCTTCTAAAATCATCAATCATAAGATCACCTTCGTCACTCCATCTCTCCTCTCTCTCTCTAGTCTCCACCCAAAACCCCACTTACTCCACTCACAAGGCGTAGCATATTGCGGAAATCATGGCAGCGGCGCCTCCACCGTCGACGGGAAGGGAGCTATTGAGCCCTCCGACCGACGGAATTTCCAACCTCCGCTTCTCCAACCACAGTGACCACCTCCTTGTTTCCTCGTGGGATAAGGTTATTAGTTTGTTGTATTAAGCTTCGAATGCAAACTCTCGGTTTCTAATTTGAATTTCTCCGTTCTGATTTCTCGATTTAATTTGTTTTTCCTTATTTTTTTGCTGGTTATTAGAGTGTTAGGTTGTATGATGCTAGCGCCAATGCGCTTAGAGGGGAGTTTATGCACGGCGGCGCTGTGCTGGATTGTTGCTTCCATGACGATACCTCAGGGTTTAGTGCCTCTGCTGATCATACTGTTCGAAGGTGATTTGCGATTTTATTCTGAGTCATGTTGTTATCTTTTTAGACAGGCTTTTATGGCCATTTTTCTGTACTGGTTAACAATTTTGTTGCAATTCAATGTTAGGTTTGATTAGTATAATTGATTTTAGTACCATGGAAGGATTTATAGTGTAATGGATTTTAGTTCCTCTAGAACGATTTATCACTTCGATTGTGTTTTTTTGTTGTTGTTGATTTGTGTGGTTGTTGTGCTCCAGGCTCGTGTTCAACTACAACAGGGAGGATGTTTTGGGGCGGCACGATGGGCCAGTTCGATGTGTTGAATACTCATATGCAACTGGTTTGTCTTTCAGCTCAGTGTTTTACTATTTAGTTGTCTGAAGCTCTTTTGATGCTATAATTTTGTCTCAGAGTAATGTACTTTGAGAGAATTCCTTAAATAATACAACAATGATTTAAATTGTTTGTGGATCACGTTTAGCCTGAGTGTGTGAGCTGAGAAAATGTAACATCATATGCTCCTATTGTTGTTAAGAATAATGTATGCTAAAAGGCCTGCTGTTGTCCTCTCCTGTTCATTTGAGTTAATACTTTTGGGGGAAAATCATATTCCTTTCTTTTTTTATCCAAATTCCAAATAAAGTCTGTAGTCTATATGCTTAAGTTCTGAAAGTGTGAAGTCTCGATACATGTCAGATGCACAGAGCTTTTGTAGTTCTGTTCCTTTTATATTTATACGTTATCTTGTTTCAGGTCAAGTTATTACGGGTAGTTGGGACAAAACCTTGAAGTGCTGGGATCCAAGAGGTTCCAGTGGTGGCCAGGATCGCTCTCTTGTTGGAACATATACTCAACCTGAACGTGTCTATTCTATGTCTGTTGTTGGCAATCGTTTAGTGGTTGCTACTGCTGGAAGGCATGTAAATGTGTATGATCTTCGGAACATGTCTCAACCTGAACAACGGAGGGAATCTTCTTTGAAATACCAAACAAGATGCGTCAGATGTTATCCTAATGGGACAGGTGCTGCTTTCTGAACTTACTATTTGTCATTGGCTGCTGTGGGGTAAAATGAATTCTCGTTTCAGAGATTTTTTAGCTATCATGACCAGTTGTTACAGTCTTACAGGGGGTTGAATATCATTTGTCTAGAAATTATATTAGCGACTGTTTGTTGACTGTTGCTAGTTAGTTGTGACAACTCTGCTATATTTCATAGGGAAACGATGCTTGGTTCAACAAAGGTTTTCTACATTGTTATTAGATAGTACTCTATTTTGGAAATTTCTATCTCATAACTGTTCTTTCTGATTGTACTATACGAGTTTCCAGGTTATGCTCTTAGTTCTGTTGAAGGACGAGTGGCAATGGAGTTTTTCGATCTCTCAGAGGCAGGCCAATCTAAAAAGTATGTACCAAATGCCCCATAAGTGAGGATGTTGGAGTAGAAACACTTCCTGAAAACTACATGACTAAATAACTTTTGGAAAAACTTATATTTTAAATTTCTTTTGATGTCTACCTTGTAGCATTTGCCATTAGCATCACTTAACTGCAGATTCATAACTGTGTCACACTTGTTAATTTTCTCATCCACAGATATGCATTTAAGTGCCATAGGAAATCTGAAGCAGGAAGAGATATTGTATACCCTGTGAATGCCATTGCGTTTCACCCTATGTAAGTTGCTTATCATTGATTTTATGGTCCTGGATCAGCATATCAAACTTAATTGTTCTTTTTTTTTTTTAATAATTCGGCTGAGTGTTTGTTTGGTCCTCTTCTGCTGGAACAGGAGATGAACTTCAATTATTAGATAAATTGAAATCTATAAAGAATAGAAAATAGGAGTAAAAGCTGAAGTCGACATGCACTATATAGTAGGAACAAAATTAAAGCTTTAACTTACGTAGTTTTGTAGTCCTTTTATATACAAGCACTTTCTATTGACCAATCTATAGACTACTGGAGATATCTGATCTGTCTTCGTGCAAAGAAGTTCCATCTAGTCATGAATTAAGGTCATTGTTGATGATATCTAATTGTTCTTCATAGTATTTCTCACTTGATAATGCTGTATGTAGCTATGGTACTTTTGCTACTGGAGGTTGTGACGGTTATGTTAACGTGTGGGATGGAAACAACAAGAAGAGGTTATACCAGGTAGTTTATGCTAAATCTAATTTTCAACTTCGGTTGCCATGTTTCATAAGACGTGATAACTAAGTTCCTCTTTTCTTCTGCTACTTGGTTACATTGTGAAGTATACAAAATACCCGATAAGCATTGCAGCATTGTCCTTTAGCAGAGATGGTAGACTACTGGCTGTTGCTTCCAGTTACACATATGAAGAAGGAGATAAGCCGTGAGAACTCTCTCTCTCTCTCGCTCGCTCCCTGTTATATGATAAGTTCTTACACATTATTGCTTTTGCAGCCATGAGCCAGATGCCATATTTGTCCGCAGCGTCAACGAAGTTGAAGTCAAGCCAAAGCCGAAAATGCTTCCCAACCCTGCTTCATGAGTTATAGCCAAGACGGAAGTTGCTTATGCTACTGCTGGAGCGAGTGTTTTTTTTAAAATTTAGGGGTGATAAAGGACCTTATTTTAATCATTTACTCATTGATGACTATTGAAGAAGTGATTAGTAAAAAAAAGCATGCTGCTACTGCGGCAAGATTTGCTTCACTCCCAACATTGCTTAAAATGTTTAATTATAAATGAACATGCACAAGCACAATAGACAAATGATACCTTGCATTTTGAAGAATCTTAACATTAATGCTATCTAACATTTTGAAGAAATCTTAACACGATTCCAATTTCCAAATGAACGGTCATTAATACAGCAAAATTGTGGTGGTTGAGCTAGAAACACTTCTTTCAAACAACACTTGGCTATAGAGGATACATCTTATATTTCAAAGTTTCCATTTCCAGTATACAATGGTTGAAAAAGATAGCAATAATACTGTGCATCATCCATGCTTAATGTTTTAGCTTTAGGTGCTTGTGCATCATCCAACCAAAATGGCAAACGAGTGCGTATGCTTTTTCCTTTAAAAGGCGACGTCATCACCAAACGTCGATTGCAATATCAAAGACATGCCAACCTTGCCACAATGTCTCACAAGTTTACCTAAACCCTGATGGAGCTGCTTGACTACCAGGAGCAGCTCCAGCTCTTCTCATTGCTTTTGACTGCGCTAGCAGTTCCTCATAGTTCTGGCAAGGAAGATCATTGTTATAATATGCTATAGTGTGTTTTTGAGAATGCATACACAAAAACTAAAATAAAGTTTATGAATGTTACCCGTTTCTCAAAAGCGGAATCCTGAGAAGTAATTATCTTGTCAGCAACACCATAGTCAATGGCCTCCTGTGCTTGGAAATATTTTGGGCGTTGGATATCCTTCTCAATCTCCTCCTTTGGTTTTCCAATTCCTTTGGATAAGAGTTCGAGGTAATATTCCGTGTTTGCTTCTAGCTCTTTTGCCTGAGGCAACAAATAAGAACATGCTTAAGCACGCATCAAGCTATCTCTCACAAACACACAGACAGAGAGAAGGAGAGAGAGAGAGAGAGAGACCTTAATCCACATGTCAATGACAGCTCCGCTTGATCTATTTACTTTTGGGAGGTACAGTTTTGCTGCAGCAAGAAGCAAAACAGTAAAAATCGAAAAGCCAACATAGGTTTACAACTAAGTAGAATCTATGGATCAGCAGCGCGCTGAACAAATCAACTATTATCGCCAATTCGGTAAGCAAAGCACACAAACAATTTCCTATGACACAATGATCATATCCTAGAGCAGGAGGGATAAACTCCTGAAGAGCTACCCCAAAAAGAAATAAGAAAAGGATGCTTTGAGACACGATGCATGTAAGAAACAACCATTACTAGCATAATATGAAATTTAAATATCCCACAGGTCATAACTTACTGGATGAGTTCGGTTGTAATCCACGAAAGCCTTTTGCTCCAAGAGATAGAAGCATTGCTGCTTGGCCGTATGCCATTCCACAATTTACAGTGTAGACATCTGCTTTGCAGTACTAATGACAGAACAATTGGATGAAATATCAAAAACCAGACACAAATAAAACAATTAAAAGAGGCTGGGCCTTCACAGTTTAGATCTCAAAGCTTACTGCCAAGTTATAAACTTAAGTCAGTATATAATCAGGATCTTACAGCCATAGTGTCAGCAATTGCATAAGCCTCAGTTTCAGATCCAACAGTCTCCATCTTCTCATTCTGGGCAAACAAACATCACCAGAAGCGAAACGTAAGATATAAAAAAAGAAAATAATATAGAATACTATTTTATGCAAGAGAATCATATGCATGTGTGCACACATGTCCAGAGAAAGAAATTATATTAGACGATTATAGATTACCTGGGTGCCAGATGAGTTGATATACAGATATATTGGCTTCGTTGGGCTATCATAATCCAACCACATAAATTGAGCAACAAGAAGCTCCGTCACAGCTGGTACAATCTGCAATGGACAGAATTAAACAGTAAAAGAATAAGGAAATGTAACTTTGAAAGAATCAAGTCTACAAGCCAATAAAGAAAGAGCTCCACTACCGGCATCCCCAGGTAGACAATCCTGGCATCCAAAAGCAAAGATGGCAAATCCGGAGGAGCAGTTCTAGGCCTTCCGTATCCTCTCGCACCTCCCCGGTACATGCTTACACTCATGCTATACTTGGAGGGCCCTCTTTCACTCATGCCGGTCGTGCTCCACATTCCGCCATTACTCAAGTAATTGCAGGCTGATGAAATGCTTTCCTGAATAAACAAAAGGTAATCAGTTTTCTTTTGGGGAAAGATTCCTCAAGCAGACAACCTGTTCCTCATACCATCTAATTATGTTGCAGCCATATGATGCAGTACATCAATAAGAAAGGAAAGGAAGGAGATATCACCCATTTTCCAGACTAGGGCTTGGGATATTACAAGCAAGTAGGACACATACATAGAGCTTTGTACCTCTGTGACTTTTTCGGACTGTCGGCGGACAGGGTTATCTTCGGTCATGAACATATCCATCTGTGAAGGTGAAAGGCCATACAGATACTGAGGCGCATTCTTGTAATTATCCATCACTATAAAAGAGATGGTACATCAGTTCGCATGCCGCATAACTCTTGAGACATTTAGATGCAAGATAAAAGTTTTTTCGGAAAAGCTTTGATGCAAGAAAGTCAGAGAAAGGAACTCAACCAGAAGCAATAAACAGTAGCACTACGTATAAACCAAAAGAAAAACAAAATGCAATGTGATTGTCTCAACATCTCTAAGTTTTATTTAACTACTCGACTAATCACAAGTTGCTACCTGAATGCTAAATTAAAAACAAAGCTAAGCAGTACTTCGACCGATAGTAACTTATTAGGAGAGGACACTCTGCTCTACATCTTACGGTCTGAGCTGTACGGAATCCTCTTTACAATCAATGTTAAGTCATCTAAGCATCCAGCACTACATCCATCTCAACTAATAAGAATTACAGATGATCTCATCAAACAGTGAGATTGCTGCTTAGAGGGCGTTGATAAAATTGACTTCCTTCCTCACAGTAGGCTTCCACAGCAACCAGATAGCATCAACACTTTTAGCAACATCTTATCTCGTGTTGAATCACTTGCCATTGTCCAATTGGTAAAGTAATGCATTCATATGCACCATATTATACTTAAGCTAACAGCAGTTGCAATTTGTAGAAAGCTTAAAGCAAAAGGTGGAAAATCTGCGAGAAATCAGCTAATTCCTAGTTTTCTCACTCTAAACACAGATACTTCCTTTCATACACAAAATCTTCACAATTATGCTAGTTCTTTCTCCGCCACACACATAAAGACATTCCTCCGGATTGAAAAAAACCCCTAAAAATCTTCAACCAGCAAGGATTACAAATTAAACTCCAACAGAAGCTCAGCAAGCAAATCAATACGCCAGAAATAAAAACAAATTAAGACGGAAAAGTGGCTGAGAGATAAGAGCATGACATACAGCCATCTTTGAGATTTTCTTCGCGGAACTGCTTGGGTATATGGTCGAGAGATTTCTGAGCTACGGGAGCCTTGAATCCACATCTCCGAATCGCGCTTCTACGGGTCTTAGCTGCGAACAGCACCTTGGCGTTATGCAGGAAAGCGGAGTTCCCGGCGAGTTCGCGGTTATCTGCGGAAGTTGTGGATGAGAGAGGCGAGAGTAGGAGAGAAGAAGACGCCATTGAAATTGAAAAATTTGGCCAAAAAGGACGCGAAAATGATTTTGTTGATGCCGATTAGTGCAAATATCAGTAGATAATACGTTTTTCACCGGTTAAAAATGGGAGAAAAAGAATAAAGAGAGGGCTGGCAAATATTAAGCCTCAATTTTGCCTGCTGATATTTGCTAGTCGATGATGGGCTTAAATTTATTCCTCTTTTGTTTTTCCAGAACTATTTTGCAATAACTAATAGGCTGGAATTGATGTGGGATTTTGATGCGAGCCTTTTTTTTTATACTTATTGGGCTTTAATTAGCAATTTCTTCGGCCCAAGTCTGTATATTTTGAAAGCGAAATATTATAAGGCGGAAAATGGGGGAAATACCGAAATATAAAAGCTCCTTTACCAACAAATCTTTTTATTTTATTTTATTTTATTTCTTAGCTAAATGTTGCGTGCCCCCAACTAGCTTAACTATGCCTGCAATTCAGGTAAAAGTATTGGATTTAGTTAACCACGTATATATAAATTTTTGTAATATTCAACAGTTTGAATACAAAAATTCTATTTTAAAATAAGTAAAGTCTCTATATATATAATTATTAAAATCTCTTTGACTGTAGACAATATGAAAATTTATAAGAGTTCACATATTTACAATGATATTGCTTTCACACTATTGAACCAATATCATCTAACAAGCAAAGGGGATACCACTAAATTGGATATGAAAAAACTTTTGAATTTTACATAACAACAAAAAGGTAGATATAAAACTGTTTGTCATCCCTATTGGGTAATTTGGGTTAACCTAAATGTATTTGATATAAATACCAATCTCAAAATTATCCCCCCTTCCCTAATCGAGGAAAACTACTAGCACATTGGAAACTCATTAGATAACAATACATGTGATTAATTACATTGGACATAATTATATACTCTTTCCGTCCCTGAAATATAGGCTCATTTTATCGTTTTCGTCCGTTCCTGAAATATAGGTTCATTCTTCATCTTTTCATTTATAGTAAAAGCATTTTCCATGTTTATCCCTATCATTTCATTTTATTTACCTAAAAATCGTACTTTTTTTATAAAGTCATACTATCTCTCTCCTAATTAACATACCATTTTCTCAATAACGTCATACTCTCTCTACATTCAACACTATAATCATTTCAGTTTTATTAAAATTCGTGTCGCTCCTCCATGAACCTATATATTAAGGATTATATTTTTTTTAGAGAGAAACCAAGAATTTTAGTCAACCCGAAATATGAGCAGATTCAATATCTCCTATCCAAAAAGGATAATTATTTATCCAAGACATCTCAGTCTCATAGTTTGAGGATATTTGAGCGAGAGCGTGAGCCGCTCTATTAGCACTTAACATTAAGTATTACTCCCTCCGTTCAAGAAGAGTGTTCCACTTTTGCCATTTTGGGTGTCCACAAAGAGTGTTCTGCTTTCCTTATTTGGCAAAAAGTGGTTGAACCATTTTTCCACTCACACAATATCTTTCACTTTTTATTAAATCACATGATGGGACCATTTCCCTACTCACACAATTATTTTACTTTTCATTAAAACTTGTGCCGTCACTTTTCATAAAGTAGAACACTCTTTATGGACGTAGGGAGTATATATTAACATTAAGAGATAGTCATCCGAAATCGAAAATATTGAGATGTATCGGTAATTTAGTTGTCCTTTGATATGATCCAAAATCTCAACAAGATAACATGTGGCATCCCCTTCTAATTAGGTGGCTAAATTAAATTTTGGGTGTTTTGTTGCGCTTACACACTAGCTGCTACGTGGAGCGTCGGTCACTCGGTAAGTAGCCGGTTACACTCCACACAATTTTGACGTGTCCCGCTCACTCAAGAAACTGCCGACTGCCAGTGCAACCCACACGTGTCCGCTCACGTACACGTGTCATTGCGTGCCGTCTCCCCATCAACGCCGTGCTTTACTTCAACTTCCACTTCCTCTTTGTCACTCCCTCTCTAGTGTCACTGCTACTGCTACTGCTACTTCCTTAATTAAATCATCAGATTAGTTCTGTTTCTTTTTGTCTAATTTTTTATTAGGAAAATAAAATTTAATTATAGAGCCAGGGTTCTTCTCTAAAGAGGCATTCAATATGAGTTTGATAAATTTATTCACATTTTGTCAAAAAATATCCTTCTAAGCAAGGATTTGGATATTACGTAAAAAGTCAAATATTATTATGCAATTCAAAGACGATCACTTCTCTCGTGACGTGAAAGAGACAACTTGAAAAGATAACAAAGAGTGAGGGCATTTTGGGTAATTTAAGTGTAGTGGGATTAATAAAGCATCCGTTCGCTCGGGGATAAGATCAAGTGTACCACATTTGGTGTACCACTCTATGTACCACATTCGTTTTTCTTTATTTTTTTAAATATTTTTTCGTCAATTTCTTTTATTATAATACTATGAACAATATTAAATTTTTATTTCAAAAAATTAAATTTTAAAAATATTATATACCCTAACTTTGGATTTATCAACCTTAAAAATGAATTGTAAACTACTAAAAGTGAAATTAAATGATAAAAAATAATTATGCATCCTAACTGAATGGAACGAACCCATATTAATAATTATATAATTAAACTAAAACATATAAAATTGAAATTGACGAAAAAAATATTTAAAAAATTAAAGAAAAACACACGTAGTACATAGAGTGGTACACCAAATATGGTACACTGGATCTTAAATCGAAATTTAATACACAACTACTCCTACCAGAATTTTTCTACGTCTCCCTACAACGTGGACTCCTGGTGTCCAAACAATAAAAAGCATACTGGGTACACCAATTAATCAATTATTATATTCATGTCAATTTTTACAATTTAATGCAATTAAATATCGTGATTTTGAGTGCAACGAACCTACATGAATCATACCAAAATGAGATTTTATTATTCTACTTTTGGTGTGACATTCTAGGTCCTTTTTAGATTTCCAAATATTAAGGTACGTTTCTCTTATAGTATAAATTTCAAATCACAAATCATTAATATTATCTACGTATGTCTATCGTCCACAGATAAAATAGTATATATACCACACAAATACAATTGAGAATCCAAACTCGAATCAAACAAAAATTATAATTTGTTAGAATATTATTACCTATGGAGAACTTGATGACCGGAAAGTTAGAGGTTCGAGCAATGCAACCAAGATCATCTTTCCTCCCATCACCATAATATCCCTTGTTGCAAGAGCAGCTAAATCCACCACCAAAATTCTTGCAAACCCCATTTTCATCACATGGATAGCTCTTGCATTCATCAATATCTGCCAAAACCCAAATCCCATGTTATTACATATATAAATGGAGGACACATAGAATAATCCTAAGAGCTTAATATTGCCTAATAATATAGTGTATGATTGATTATTGAAAAAAACCCCTCTTAATTAACCTATAAAATACAAATCAACAAATTCGTCTGAATTCTCTTTGGACGTGTATGAATTGGTCACGAAAGTGTCTGTATCCAAAGAAAAGAACTTTCGCCACTCATGGGTCCGTAAATGGTTCATATTTTAAATTCTAAGTTTGGTTTGTATCTAATCCAACTCCGGGTTGGTGGGTAACTGTAAAAACCTCAAAAACCTCTCTTAACCTATAAAATACAAATTAAAACAACAAATATGTATGAATTTTCTTTAGAAAGTGTAGGAATTCGCTGCGAAAGTATATGAACTAACAAAAGAATGAAATTCCGCTCCTTACTAAAACCGAGAGTCTTACTATTGCCACACATCGATCTTCCACAAATGCAATAGAGGATCCGAATTCTGATAATCACTGCAAATCAAGTTCATGACTTTGGATCCTCTATTGTATTCGTGGATGGCTGAACCCTAAACCTTTAATATCGTCACACATATCCTCCATCTATCTATCTATCTAATAAACTGTAAAACACATTCACAATCACACAACCAATCAAAAAACCAATTTCTGTTGTGTATGCTGGCCTAGTGATATTAGATTAATACCGGAGACCGAAGGGTTCGGGTTCGGGTTCGAGTCCTTCATGACGCGAACTTTAAATTTCTGCATTATTTACTTATATATATATATATAAAAATAAAAAAAAAAATAAAAAACACCAACCTGTGCAACCTGGACTTAGGTATGGATTCCCCTCATACCCCTCAGTGCAATTACACTTATACCCTCCAACCCCAACCCCCCTATCCGGCTCCACACACTCACTATTCTCCCTACAAGCAAACTCCCCACCTCCCTTCTTCGCCTCCTCGCACGTGCCATTCCCAATCGCCCAATCCACCGCCACCGGCGCCTCCCTCTCCTTCCTTTTCCGGTAATCCACGTCATCGAAATCCTCAACCCTAAACTCAAACCTTTCTTGATCAGCAAGAAACGCATACCCGCACCGGTTAAAACCATACACATTCGTGTGATTAAAAACGCTATCGATCTCCGCCTCGAAGCTCTTGATCCCCTTCGGGATCGTCGTCTGGCAGCAGCCGGCGCCGGCGCAGGCCCCGTCGACGAGGTCGCCGCGGCGCGCGCAGATGGAGTAGCAGCCGGTCATGAAGCCGGCGTCGGCGCCGCCGCTGGCCACCGCCACGTCGTCGCAGCCGACCACCGTGAACCGGTTGCCGGCGGAGAAGGTGTAGGGGGTGCCGGCGAGGTCCATCGCGGCGGTGCTGCTGGTGCCGGTCCTGGCGCCGGACGCGGTGAAGCAGTGGTCGGCGATGCAGTTGGCCAGCCAGAGGTGGTCGTCGGAGAACTCGATCACCTGACCACAACGAAAGCGCAGCTCAGTTGGTAAGACGTTTTCCCTCCGACCAATAGGTCAGAGTAGCTGAGCCAGAAATATTATTTGGAGGGTGCTAAAGTAGGTGCTAATACAAACAAATCCAAAAAAATAAAATTTATAATGTCAAATAAAGATTTTTTTGGGCTATGGGGTGGCTCCGCCAATGGGTCAGGGGAACCATTATAGATCCTAATCAGGGGCGGAGCTAGGAATTTTTAAGTGGATGAGGGAAATTATATTTTTTTATCTAGTAACAAATTTAGACATGCGAACCTATATGTTTACGTATAAAATTTAGAAAAATACAACTACAATATACATATATTAGCAATAAAAAAAATGGTCCGGGGCCTGGATCCGCCTCTGATCGAAGAAAAAGAAACAAACAAACTCGGTCACCTCGAGGCCGGCGTCGCCGGGGATGAAGAGGGTGCCGGTGGCGTTGCAGGTTAGTTCAAAGGATGGGTGGATGGCGCAGGCGGCGGTGAGGCCGAAGGGGTATGGGACGGTTAGGTTGCCGCACTTGGGCGGGCAGTTGGGCTTCACGGTGACGGCGGCGTCGGAGATGGACTTCCGGCGGGAGGAGGTGGGGTCGGGCGGCGGAGGTGTCGCCGGCGGGTGGTGGCCGGTGAGTGATAGGGAGAGGTGGAGGAAAATCAAGATTTGGAGCTTCGTTTTCATTTTCCCTCGACTAAATGCAAATCATGCAAGTAGGTAGATGGACTGAGAGGGCATTTATAGCACTGTGATGTATCACGAAACTTGTTACATTTCTATTTTGTAACTAGATTAATAGTTAAAAATGTATAGGGAATTTTGTAATAGAAGTTTTGATTCAAGTCAAATGGTATTATAGTGACACCAAATGTTGTTTTCAAATTTATGTTTAATTTCTTTTGGGCTAGGGTATTTATAGTTCTTCGGATGAGATTCTCTATCTCATTATAATCGGTACCCCACGATGTTCACTAGTAATTTTATTACTATATAAAAAAATATAATTGTAATTAATTATTAAAAAAAATAGAATGCTAAGAAATTACTATACTATAAATTTAGAATATTCGATCCAATTAATCATTTATAAATAAAAAAATATAAATGTAATATAAAAAAATATTTGCCCTAATATGGATTGGTGAAGCCTAACTAATAATCTTTATATTATATTAAAATATTACAAATTGAAATTGAATAGAAAAAAATAATTAAAAACTATAGAAAAAATGAAATAATGAAAAATTGGACATGAAGTGATATCAAAAGTATGATAAAGGATTCTATGTGGTAGTTTGGGGGATCTTTGTAGTTGAAAAGGTATTGATCGTTCGATTCATACCAAAAACGAATCTTTGGAATGCTTTCTATTTTCAGTTCACATCTCTATTACCCTCTCTTATTCTATTGTTGTAATTAATTAGTATATTTCTTATTTTTCAAATATACTCCATCCTTTTAATAAAAATATGTATTCTTACTTTTTTCGCTCCTATAAAAAATGTATACTTACTGCATTAATATCCCATCACATATTTTTATAATGATATATTTACTATCACTATTTATTTATAATTACTTTACATAACAATACCACTAAAATATGACATTTTCTCTATTCGCAACTAAATAACTCCATCTTATAATACAAACAATACTATATTTTTTAGAACCCGTATCAAGATAAAGTGTATATTTTTTGAGAAGAGAGCGAGTATTGGATAAATATCATATCTTAAAAAGTCTCTACTTTCAATTAATTCCTTTACATCAATCGTTTTTATTGAATGATCAAACTTAGAAAACTCAGAAAAAATGAATGGATAGTGGCTAGTGGGGGCACTGGACCCCTTGTATTATTTGAAAAAAAACCTATTCCAATAGTTTACACTACTTTGACGTGGTCTATGCATTAAAATTATTTAGAATCATTTTTTAAACAAATAAAAAATTACTACTATGTATTTATAATCTTATTTTAATGGGATGTAGTTCCAACTAGAAGCAATACTAATAAAGTTAAACTAATCTATTTAGTACTCTCTCCGTCTCATTCTTCTTATCTTGTTTCTTTATTAGGCCGTTCCATTCTTCTTGTCTCATTTTCCTTTTCGGCAAAAAATTACACACACAAAATATGTGGATCATATATATACTACATCATCTCATATTCATCGAACTCCACTTTCTTAATCTCCGTGTCAAAAAGAAATGGGACAAGAAGAATGAGACGGGTGTCAAAACGAAACAGGACAAGAAGAATGGAACGGAGGGACTAGTAACAAAAATTTAAAACTAGCTTGTGTGTTACGTTAGTTACTAAAACACATGCAATTCCATTTAATTATAATCTATAATTCTAATGATTCGACGCAGTATTAAAAAATTTTGTCATCTCTTTCATCAAAATTTGCAGTCGTGGCGCCAAATTCCGGCATGAGAGGCCGAGTAAGCTTCTGCGTGCCGCGAGGGGCTCACATGCTTCCGCCGCGTCATGTCCACGTGGCACACTCTCCTTACCTTAATTTCCATCTCTTCACTCGCATTCTATATATATACACTCCAGCAGCCATACCTGCTTGCTTATAAACAAAATCTGCAATTAATTAATTAATTAATTAATAATATTAATATTAATATTAATATTAATATTAAAATATATTAGAAGAGAGAAAAAATGGCTTCACAGCAAGAGAGGGAGGAGCTCGACGCCAGGGCCAGGCAAGGCGAGACGGTCATCCCCGGCGGCACCGGCGGCAAGAGCCTCGAGGCCCAAGAGCACCTCGCCCAAGGTACGATCGATAACTCCGTTGCCGTAAAATACACCAAGTTTGATCGAATTCTGGTTTTGCATGTTATCTTTAAAATTTGAAATAAAAGAGGCTAATTCTTTTTATTTATTTTTTACATTTTTCATGGATTTTAATCAACTTTGAGTAATTGGAATTTGAAAATGTCGTTTTTTTCTATCTATTCTATATAATTGTCACTATGCGATTGATATCGATGCCTTATTTTCTTTCGCAAAAACGTCAATCGGATTTAATTTTATAACTCGAATTCATCGGAACATTTCGTCGCGCAAAATATTACTCCCTCCGTCCACGAAGAGTGTTCCACTTTTGTCATTTTGGGTGTCCACAAAGAGTGTTTCATTTTTTTTATTTGGTAAAAAAGTGGTGGGATCATTTATCCACTCACACAATATCTTTCACTTTTTATTAAATCATATGATGGGATCATTTTTCCACTCATACAATTCTTTTATTTTTTATTAAAATTCATATCGTCCACAAAGTGGAACACTCTTTGTGGACGGAGGGAGTATAAAATCTCTAAGTTTGGGTGTTTTATTTTATGTTTTGAAGTCTGTCGGCAATTAATTCGATTTGGTGTTAGTAAGTAGTAAGTAGTGTTACTAATCGAGGGTCTTTAAACCCTTCGACTAACATAAGGCGTTGTTTTGTATATTTATTATTATTCTACATAATTGTCACTATATAATTAATATGAACCTCTTATTCTTTCGTAAATAAAAGAGTCTGTTCATATTCAATTTTACAATCCAAATTCATCGGAAAATTTTGTCGCTTGAAATTTTGAAATTTATATAAATAAATTTTATTGGAAAATTCGTCGCGTGAAAAATTAGAAAATTTTGAAATTTGTACAAATTTTATAAAATTAAAATTGGCTCAAAGTTGGTGTATTTTACGACAATTAATCCAACCAGCGCGTTTTTGGGGCGCAGGGAGGAGTCGAGGCGGGCAGACGCGACGGGATCAGCTCGGGACGGAAGGGTACCAGGAGATGGGGAGCCGAGGCGGGCAGACGAGGAAGGAGCAGCTCGGGCGAGAAGGCTATCAAGAGATGGGGCGGAAGGGCGGCCTCAGCACCATCGAGAAATCCGGCGCTGAGCGCGCCGCCGAGGAAGGAGTCGGCATTGATGAGTCCAAGTTTAGAACTTCTTCCTCGGCATAAAATAAAATAAAATAAAATAAAATAAAATAAAATAAAATGAGACGAGTGTGTAGACATATATGTATAGTAGATGCTATTATTGAATTAATTATAGAGATGATAGTATATGTTGCTAGTGTATTTGATGTTGTAGTGGTTGCGTTTGTAGGTGGAGATTAGAAGCAAGCTGTATAATGGTATGTTTGTGTCATGGATTTGTGTATATAGTTCATATATATATGTTGTACATTTAAATAAAGGTTTTTCCTTCTTTGGTTACTTTCTCCCAATTTTATTAATTGCTAAAGAAATTTAAATTACTCTTTTCTTTTTTATAATTAATAAAAAATTAATCTGCATCATTTGTATCAATTAACGAAAAAGTTTAAATAGAAGCCAAAATTTAGATTGTTACTTTTTTTTTCTTTTCTATTAATTAATAAAGAGATTTATATTTATTTGCATTAATTAACATCATTTTTGAACAAAGAAATGTAGAGATAACTGTTATGTAGAGAAAAAAAAAATTAATTGTTACTTTCTACCTTTTGCATCAACTAATAAAGAAGTTTAATGGTTGTTCCTTTTTTTGACTTTTACATATTTAATCATTGTACTCAATAGGTTTTTCTTTCATTGTTCGATTTTTGATTTGAGGATTTATTGAAAATAAAGAGCTATAATAACAAATAAAAAGTGGCTATAATCAGAATCATCTAACTGAAAATCGTGAGGGTTATCGGAGTCGAAGTTGTACATTGGTAGATTGATAAATAAAATCTAGATAGTTAACTAGATTATTATTGTTCCTTTCTTTTGTGCGGCCCAATTACTGTATTTGGAAACTGATGATTGATGAAATTTTTGGAAAGTTTCTTAACGAATAGTCTTTACATTGTGAGACAATTTACGTTAAGCCTGTGAGACAATTTACGTTAAGCCGGCCTAACGTTAGGCCCAACCCAATTAATGTATAAATAATGAGAGTGACAATAATAATAGGGGCGGCAAATAATAAGCGGCTCCGCCTTCGGCTTTGGATAATTAATATATAGATAATGAGACCAGTAATAATTATATTTTTACGGCTCGCTCCGGATTCGCCTTCGACTCCTCCTCGCTCGACTCATGACTTAGAATAGGAGTAGCAAACAATTGGCTTAACGCCGGCCTAACGCAAATATGTGTCTTACATTTTAAACCTTGATACTATTGGTGAAACTTTTTGTTTTGAGGTAAAATCAATTAAGTCTTTAGGATAAAAATAATGAGATCGGGAAATTGTTTCGGAATTATTTTATTTTGCTTAATATCCGGCGTCATTTATGTGGCTACATTTTAGGAAGTTTTGAAAAATAATTTATTCTTGTATATAAGTGGGCCAAGAAAATTTCATTTAATTGTAACTGTTCTTGGCCCGTGATTTTGGCCCATTCTGATAACGTTATTTATGACGAATCGATTACTCTTTAATGATTTATTCTCTTTTTATTTAGATTTACCAGTGTGGAGTCGAATTGTCCTGTGCAATTAAGCATATACGTTTTTTTTAAAGCATATACGCTGTTTTATCAAAAAATGAAAATGGTATTATAATATAATTTCGACTTTTGAGATTAACGCATTGGTTCGTAAATTGCGCAAGTATACCCGAGGTTTCGGTGTTGAATTTGATTCGTAACTTACAATATCTTTGACATCGTTATTTTTTTCAATGAAATACCATTAATTTAGCATCATGTATTTAATTTACACTTAAAAGTGTCGCAATTTCCTCAAATGAAGATTCAACATTAAATAATTTTTCATCTATGAAAAGGTCACTCCAAATGAAACAAAAATCACTCACAACAACACAATGAAAATCGTCCTATTTTTCCTTCTCATATTTGCATCCGTCTCCGAAGCTCGAAGATGTTTTATCGTAACGAAATTCAACGTTCATATCATAAACGAGCTTCCGCCTGATTCTGTGTTGAAAGTGCATTGCGCATCTAAAGACGACGATCTTGGAGATCATTATCTCAACCAACACGACGACTATCATTGGGGTTTTTGCCAAAATTTTTGGGGTCTTACAAAGTTTAGCTGTGATTTTCAGTGGGGCGATAAGAAAAGGAGATTTAATGTGTTTCAACAAAGCCTAGCAGAGAAATGTCCCAAAAATAAATGTATTTGGACAGTAAAGAGTGATGGTTTTTATTTTACTATGAAATCAGTTGCTAAGAGGTTTGATTGGGAGTAATTTATTGTTGAAATAAAAGCTTGATTCCACTTGATGTTTTCTTTCGTGGGGATGTATAATGTCTTGATTCTCTTCCTATCACTTTCTAAATATCCTTCGCAATGATGCAATAAAGTATAAGATTAGTATTTAACTAATATTTAGGGGCCGGCTGGTATGCAGGAATGGAATGAGCATTCCTGCGCCCATTTCCATTCTCGCGGCTGGTAAGATTTTCATAGCAGGAATCACCATTCCCGTAGGAATGGTGATACCCATGAACATGGGT
>JAYJMF010063400.1:0-19968 GCA_036873715.1 Salvia sclarea
CGGTGTATGTTTGTTATTTGAGTGGATATTTATAATATTTTGTTATTTAAATGGGCAAGAAACCCTATTACAATAAACTTTATATAAAAACTAAACTTAAAAACATTCCCGTACATTGCACGGGCACAAATACTAGTTTCTATTAACGTGGATTAAATTATCAGTGATACTCTACCTAGATCTATACTTTCCATTCTATTATATATCAACAAAACTATGCATGTTTAAGGATAAATTAAATCTCCTTGTTATTTTCACGTCCTCGAAGAAATAAGTTGCCTAATCTATATATATATTAAAAGGGACTCATTACCAAAAAAAGTTTCCCGCCCATTTTAACTTTCCTTTTTCTCTTCTTCTAAATTTATGCCATTAATCGTAACTTATACCATTCAATCGTAACTTATACCATTTGCATTCACTAAAATGTTACTAATTACCAATTATATATATGGACTAATTGAAGGCTAATTAATTCTTAAGTATAGAAAGTTAACATACCACAATTATTAGCTATTATTATGTGCAACTTTCATAGTATATATATAGAGTGGTTTATGCGGATCAGAATAGTGTAGATTGTAATTATAACTTATAATATGTAGATTGACTCCTTATGCTCTCTCCTTTGGAATATATCTCCGTAACGAATAAATTTTCTACTGAACTAAATTTTCCCATGGATATCCTAATTCTTTTATTCGAAATTCAATTTTTCCATCAATCAGGCCCGGCGGTTGTGGGGAAGGATCGCTTTGTCGGAGGCGAAGTTGGTAGTGAGGCGGCGCAATGTCTCTCTACGGGGTAGGCGCAGATTGCCGCCAGGTTGAGTAGGATGGTTTCGGTGTTGACGAATTGGACAAGGAAGTCGTAGGCGAGGATCATGCCGTTGGTGGACCAGTTGAGTCGTATTTGGCTGTCGGCATACAAGTCTAAAGGAACCGGGAGTTTATGGCCGCCGCATGTGTGGATGACGAGTATATATAAATGGAATCCTGAGAATTTAATGAACAATAAATATAATAAAATTGTAAATTTTAATCCAACTTTTGATAAATCATGAAAGTGTGTAGTTGATTGTAGTATTGGGTTTTGGTTGGACAATAGCACACAATATTCATAAATTGATTTGCCGTGCCACAGAATGGATTTGGAGATTGGAGAGAAAAAATTGAAAACGGGTAGTTTTTAGATTTGAGAAGAAGAGGGAGCGAAAGAAACTAAGATATATCCATGGTTTGGCAGAAGATTTCCTTTGGTGGAAGATATATGCGGATAATACAAATAAGAAAAAAAATAGCCGCTATCGATGAGCCGAGTTGAATGGAATTAATCTTACATATATAAATCATATAGAATCAAAACTACGTAGTTTCGATTGTATATAATTTTTATATATTAGATCTCACAAATGGTGTCCTCAAAATTAAGTAGTTTTGATTGTGGAACACGAAGTAATAATATTTACGGGACAATAGATCTCATCCGGGTTTTATGTGAATGCATTCTTTTATTATATATGTCTATTATATTACTGTATAACAATCAAAATATATAAGAAACGAAAAATACATTATAATTATGGATATTATCGTATAACTTTCTTATACTAAATATATATTGTATAACTTAAAATATCTATAGGGAACGCAAAATAGATTATTATTATTCAATATTCAATTAGATGTCTCTATATCTTTATCTTTATCTATATTTTCTATTATAACTTTTAATACTAATAGATTTGGCATATATTTTATACAAAAAGAATAAAATTTAAAAGTGTCCCCGTGCATCGCACGGGTGCAAATGCTAGTTATTGGTTGAAGCCTCTGCAGTCCTCATTCCTCAGTGCTACAGTTAATGTCTATCTGTATAGTGCAGTAATTACACCTAGTTTTTGTTATCAGTTTTTGGCAAGACATCTTTTTAGGGTTTCAAGATTTGGCAGATTCTCATCTATCATTTCACTGTACAATCTTTAACTTGTACAACAAAAAGCCACCTCCTCAATTTTTTATCACAAATTTACATGCATTAAACTAAACACCCAATGTTTGAATTTTTGGTTTCTTATAGGTAAATTCGTAAAAATGAACCGAGTTTTTTTTAAAAATTATAATTGAACCGAGATTAAAACACCAAATTGTATATATATATATATATATATATATATAATTCATATTATAAGTGAATTGTATAATTAAAGAATTCATAATTATCATCTAAACAAGATAAGCAAAAAAGAAGATTATAAAGTAGGGATGATTTGATCCCAATGAAATTAGGGTTTTATGAATTGACGCGTATTTACTGACACTCTCTGCTAATACTAAAATATATTCTCTTCCTTTCCAAAGACCTCTGAAACTCACTCACATACACACCCACACCCAAAGGCAGACGAAAAAAAACTGAGAAGAGCTTCAACTCATTAACAATGGCGAACTGGATTTCCGACGACACCTGCAACGTCAACTTCTACGGCGACACCATCTTGACCACCGTCACCTGCGAGCCGGAGAAAGTCTCGGAGTGGATCAACGAGGTGGAATTCACCCACCGACACCGTCTCCACCGCCTCATCGTCGGTCTGGACGTCGAGTGGCGCCCTCCCTTCAGCCGCGTGATGAACCCAGTGGCGACGCTCCAGCTCTGCGTCGGGCGCCGTTGCCTCATCTACCAGATCTCCCACTCTCGCTACATCCCCCAATCCCTAGCCGACTTCCTCTCCAAAGAGAACTACAGCTTCGTCGGAGTTGGGATCGGATCCGACCTCCGGAAGCTCGACAGCGACTACGGGATCGGCGGCGACGCCCGACACGTGGATCTGCCGCATCTGGCGGCGGATAAATATGGCATGGACTCGCTGAAGAACTCAGGGCTGATAGGGCTGGCGAACTTTGTGTTGCAGAAGGAGATTGAGAAACCGCGGCGCGTGACGTTGAGCCGGTGGGATAACCGGTGGCTGACGGCGGAGCAGGTGCAGTACGCGGCCCTGGATGCGTTCGTGTCGTTTGAGATCGGGAGGGTTCTCAACGCCGGTCACGTTAACTTTTAGGAATTCAACAGATCGTTAGGGTTTCTGGTGGTTAAAATAAACGGCGTTAATTTGATGTTTGTGTGTTTTGATGTTTTTGTGTTTAACTTTCTATTTCGTTATGAATTATGATCAAGTCATGTGTTCCTTCTTCTCCTCTCAGCCTCTCTTCTCTCTCTCTTGTGTGTGTGAGTGCGCGCGCGCTATTTTGGGTGATTGCCAGAATTTGGGCCTCGATTAATTACTTCTTTGCTGCAACTGCAATAATAACACCAAGGCAAAACTTTTGGGAAGCGTCCGGTAGTATAAAAAATCTAATTAAATTGGGATTGATCTACAAGACTACAACTACAAAGTGTTGGAATAAATATTATCAACATATGGGACCTCATATTTTACATGGGAGTAATAAAAACACCCTTTACAATTTTCTCATAATTTCAGTTTAATGTTAAAATCATAAAACTGGACCGAGAACAAAAGTCAACTTGAATGATCTTTACAGATCCATTTTTTTACATGCTGTCCCATTTGTTTTCTCTTTATATATTTTCGTTCAAATTTGCATTTCACTATAATTCAATATAATTTGTGCAAAGTCCAACACGCTCCTGATATTTTTAACGGGAAAATTGCGTTCTTTTTTTCATTTGTTTTAGCGTTTTTTCGAAAATGTTCCAGCCTAGGTAATTACAAAAAAGTACCCATCGTTCGAGAAATGTATCATTTATGTCCTGAAAAAAAATTCCAGCGTTGAAATTTTGACTAGGATTGCCGGATTGTTGACATGGTATGCCGTCTAATGTGTTATGTGGAATAAAAAACAGTTAAATAAAAAATAAAGGGCCAACAATACCTAATTACTACACACATGCGAGCAAAACACGTGGGCATCACATCGGCGGATTTCACGAAGCACGACTAGGCATACACCGTCACGGCCACGAACAACAACGCCGGCAGTTCTAGTCAAAATTTCGACGCCGGAATTTTTTTCGGGACATAAATGATGCGTTTCTCGAACGATGGGTACTTTTTAATTTGTAATTACCTTTAGGCCGGGACATTTTCGAAAAAACGCTAAAACGATGGGACAAAAAATACAATTTTCCCTATTTTTTAACACGATGACTTGAATTTGGAATTCTCTTCTCCTAAAAGATTGCAACTCTTCTAAACTTCTAAACATCAAGGTTACAATGACTTTTTCGCGGAGGAGTCATACTGATTGATATACTCCAGTTATATAGATTGATCTGTATATTAATATAATATACTCCACTACATATAGATTTTGACATCACACATATATATAAATATACATATTTAGATATACTTATTAGAAAAATATGAACCGGGAGGAACAAACTAATTAAAAGGACTCCATATCAAAGAAAAAACATTCATTAATCAAACCAAGTGATGGTCATTAGTAACATGCATTAGACGAATATCCCAAAAGTAGCGTGGAATTACTAAAGCTAAAGAAGAAAGCATAACCGAGGAAAACACATATTATGCAGAACAAGATTTGCCTAAACACAGAAAATAAAAAAATGGTAGCTAGCCATCACGCGGTTGTCCCAGCGGCTCAACGTCACCTGCTTGGGCTTCCCTTTCAGACCCGCTACTCCATGCCATTCCCCTCCGCCGCTATTGAGCTTATCCATTGGAGAGGAAATTTGCAAGGGATTCCGGAACTTGGTAGGTGTGGATGATCTGGTATATGAGGTGACGAAATTGAATGATTTGGCAACAAAATCAAGCCAAACTGTAAAATACGGTTTTGGAATTTTACTAAATTAAACCAAATTGAATGATTATCTAAACCAAATCAAATTAAACTGTATTAATACAGTTAGGTGCGGTTTACACCTACTTAATAATAATAATAATAAAATATCTAAAGACATTTAAAAACAAGAAAGCTTGATACCATTCAGAATAAATTAAACTAACAAAGTCGGAAGACGACATATCATTAGAATATATGAATTAAATGAGTTAAAATATCTCTAATAATAAGATAATATTTCTATTACATTAAAAAAATCAAAAAGTAATGCAATCATGTCTTCAATTTTCTTTTCTAATTCTCCCTTTTTATTTTTTGCGTAAGAAACCGATGATATAATTTCAACATTATATTATACTCTTTAAATCTCTAAAACAATAACATATATTTAAATAATAAAAATGATTAATGTAAAATTATTAATAATTTATTAATTATTTTAATTGTAATACTATTTGTAGTTTAGTTTGGTTTATAGTAAATTTAAGAAATCAAACCTAAACGGTAAATCATAATTTTTAAAAAATTTAAACTAAATTATAATTTTCGAATCATAAACCGAACCAAACAGCATAAATATAATTTGATCTGATTTAATTTACGATTTAAACCAAATTGTGCTCACCCCTAATTTCTCCTAAAAGTCTTTTTGTATCTACCTTGATCCATGAAAACGTATATTTAGTTTTACTAATACTTATAGTTCCATTTAAATATATTTTGAAGAACAGAAAGTCCATATAATTAAGATATAGTATGATATTATAGCATGCGTTAATATAATAATAATAATAATAATAATAATAATAATAATAATAATAATAATATAATTTTGACAATTTAAGAATATAATTAATTGAAATGTGTCATCACTCATCATAGCTAGATAGTTTTTTAAATGATATTTGCATCAAAAAAGATTGCTAAATGTATTATATTCACTTTGTCGTGTTGTATCATATTTTTTTTTATTTTATATAGGAAATTGGTAAGATTACTGTTAATCATTGTTAATTTTCCAATGCTAGTTTAAAATAAGAGATAGTATAGAGAATTTGACAAGAAGTACAAGTTTGGCAGATTATAAAATTAATGTTGCTATAAATTAACCTTTTTCTTATCATCCAAATTTATTTGATAGTCTCGAAGACGATGCCTAAAAGAGATAATTTTCATATATACTGGTGGCGAAATAACTAGTTGAAATTATTGTTAATTGGGGAAAAAAAATCTTCAAATAAATGAAAATAATCTTCAAGTAAATACCAATGAAGCGGCAACAAGCTACTGGTCGACGCCTCTGCAGTCCTTTAGTTGAAGTCTATTATCTGCGCTGCACCTATTTATCATTAGTTTGGGCAGACATGGTTTTGATATTTCGCAGATTCTCCCTCACTTCTTCAACTTGTAAACCTCCACAATTTTTAAACTACCAACGATATAATTGTTTGTTATAGGTAAATTCGTAATATTGAACCGTGATTAAAACACCAGATCGTCTATATTTAATTCCTGTTATTATAAAAATTATATAAAGTTTCATAATTATACTACTACTATTATCTAAACAAGATAAGCAAAAATTTCACGCGTATTTACTGACACTCTCTGCAGATACTAAAATTTATTTATTCTCTTTGTTTCCAAAGACCTCTCAAATTCTCACACCCCGGAAAAAATCAGAAAAAAGAGCTTGAACTCATTAACAATGGCGATCTACATTCACGACCACCGCGTGCCACGATCTGAGGGATACAACACCTACAACGTCACCTTCGACGACGACACCATCTTAACCACCGTCACCACACCGACCCGGAGAAAGTCTCCGAGTGGATCTACGACGTGGAATACATCCACCGCCGCGTCCGCAACCCGGTGGCGACGCTGCAGCTGTGTGTCGGGCGGCGGTGTACCAGATCTGCCACTCTCGCTACATCCCCCAAGCCCTAATCGAGTTCCTCTCCGAGGAGGACTACACCTTCGTCCGGAAGCTGGAGCGCGACTAGGGGATCGGGGGTGAGGCCGGGCACGTGGATCTGCGGGAGCTGGCGGCGGATGAATACGGCATTAACTCGCTGAAGAACGCGGGGCTGAGAGCACTGGCGAGCTTTGTGTTGGAGACGATGAGCCGGTGGGTGACGGCGGATTGGGCCTGTGATTACTGATCAAGTTCGAATCTGCGTTGGGGTTTCTGCTAGCTAGTGGTGGTGGTTGAAATAAATAATATGCGTATCATGTTTATGTGTTTTGCTATCAAGTCAAGTGTCCCCTCTTCTCCTCCCAGCCTCTCTGTCTCTCTTTCTCTTGTGTGTGTGCGTGTCTATTTTGGGGTGATTCCCAGAATTTGGTTTTTATGGGAAAGGGGAGTGTGTCAAAGAAAACTAAATTTTATTCAATCTGCGGATAAGTAGAAATCAAAATTTGAAGGAACTAACGAATGTATTATTTCTGCCTCAACTTTTGTAGAAATTGTTCTTTGTCACTCAATTTGAATTATTATTGCGTAATAATTATTCTGTTTTTCCAATCTAATTTTGTATAGATAGTTATATTGACTATTGATAAATATCATATTGTAGAAAATAAATTCTAAACGGCCGGGATGATCTACAAGACTATTAAATAAGATCTTATTTTGTATTTATGTGTTACATACTTTATTAAATTAATAAATGAAGGAGATATTATAAATCCTAAAATTTAGAAATTTCAAAAATTATGATATTTTTTCCTTATATAAATTTTATATCCTAAATTATTGATCTTGCGATATATCTATTATGCATAAAGGCATTACAATTTAGAAGATCTCATATACAAATGATATAAAAGGTCCAAACTCCAAGACTACGACTACAAAGTATTAGGGAATAAATTTATCAAGATATGGGAGCTCATATTTTACATGGGATGTCGTGTACTGAGGTCTTGAGAGCTTTGTTCGGAAAAGAGAGACTTAATATTTTTGTGAATATGAATTTTAACATGAACTCATTACTCGTATATTAATTTTTTCAGATAGCTTTCAATTTGATTTTGAATATGTAACCATGTCTTCATCTGAAATACAAAATTTTAGTGTGAAGTTAATCCATTATCTCCAGTTTTATTTTAAATTATTATAAATTAATTATGCTCCGGGGGGTAATGTTTGGGCTAAACACTAAGAAAGCCCAACTACAATTTGGTTTGTGAGCAATGACCCAACAGAATCTTGATTCATTGACCTGCATCAAATACATGGGCTTTTCTTAGTCTTGAATCATTATCTTGTTCTCTTATTAGATGCACATAAATGTATTTCTCTTAAGAATCTCTATCCAATAAAATTGAAATTAACAATCGTTTCCTTTTGAGTCATAAACAAGATTACAAGAGAATAGTAGAAAATTTAAATATAATATTTAAATTTGCTTTTCCAAGTACATTAAGATACATATTCGTAGTATGTTTCGAGAAGAGCAATAATTAACATTCTCGTCAGTCACATAGAGAATAGGAATTACTACTATAAATCTATAACATTGTTGATTACAATTTCACAGTGAAGTGATGTATAAAATTAAAAAGTAAAAACTTCGCTCAACTGAAATATCGAAAGAGTAACAAGAGGAAATAATGAAATCGCATTTTGAAGGTTATTTAAAAATAAATAAACAAACTGCCATCAGAAATCCCAGGTATTTCTACATTTGTACAGCGTTAAAGCTCCCTCACTACGCCCACACCACAACCAAAAATGGAATACCAAAACTCCAACAGCAGAAACACATCAACCGATCAAACCCCGGCGCCCACCACCAAAAACTCCGACGACCTAGCCGCCGCAGAAGTGGAAGAAACGCGGCACCCGAAGAAGAGAAAAAGCAGCCCAAGTGTTGGTGAAGCCTTTATCACGAAGAAGAAGAAGAAGAAGAAGAAGTCGCCATTGAATTCCCCCTATTCCTTCACTTTTGACACCAAACTCTGCGCCGCTTCCGGCTTCCCGAATACGCTCGAACCCACGCCCAAATTCGGGTCATTCAATCCGGATCCGGGCTCTGCGATCAAAACCAAAGAAACTAAGGAAACCAGGAGCAAAGTATTCATTGAAAATGAAAAAGGGGACAAGAATTAAATCGTTATTTGTGTAATTTAGATTGCCGAAGCTTTGTTCAAGGAAATTAATATCTTCCATCGTTTACTTGTTCTGTTTTCTGGTATTAGTTAATTTAATATTTTTACGATGTAGGATGAAACAGATTTTGTTTTAACACGTCTTTAATCAGTTTTTTCTCGATTAAATGTGATTATCCAATTTAGTTTTGGTGCATGGTGGAATGAAATGGAGTTGAAAAGTAGGCATTCTGAATTCGAAGCTATCTATTCAATTTCTGTTTATGTATGAATTACTAAGAAATTCATTCACTATATGCGGGCCCCGGGAAGATAATATTAGAGTTATTTGTCTATTGATACCAACAATTTGGGCATAAACCAAAACCGCAACTAGCTGCACAAATTTCTAAAATTATCACATTTTATATATGTATCAATCATTTGGATTATGTCCTGTTTGGTGGGCTAAAAGCCACTACACTAAATAGTTTATGACTAATTTTTTCTTCGTTGGAGCAAAGTCTCAATATTCTCCAACTTGCAACTACAAGATTTTTAACTGTATTCGGCATAGTTTATTTGACATATATCCTATAGTAATATATGTGAAACAATATAATCTTATTATTGAAAAATTATAACTATCGTAAATTCGTAATTGCATAAAGTGGTGCGAGAATTGCAAATTTGAGTAGGCATTGAGTAGACATTATTTTGCCATCATCAAACATCATCTTGGATGCATTTTTTTTACTGATCCAAAGCAAGAAGAAAGGTCCATAATAAACATAATCTGTAGACAAGTCTGTTTGGATGAAAGAGTAACATAGGAAAGAGCAGAGAGTAGGAAATTGCAGAAAATGAAGGAAGAGAAAAAAACACATATCATCTACATAGCCCAAAAGGGAAAGGATGGCCTTTTTTGTTCAGCCATCTCCTTCCCCTCTCCTACTGATAATCTTATCTACATCCTATACATATCTGGTCTTGGGGCACCGTTAGTACACTTGTATACACATAATAGTTTGTCCGACACGAGCTAACCACAGCTCAAAACTGACACGACGATCCCAACCTGTGCTTGGGCAGGTCCATGGACTTCCTCTCCTCAAAGGCCTCGGGCAGAAGCTTCTGGAAGATCTCCAGGAACGCACGCCACTCGCCATCATCCATTTCCCCGAAATAGATGCATTGTCCATCGCGGTTGTAGTTTGGCACTGAGTAACTCACACTCCTCATCAAGCTACCTCCACCTGCTGCTGCTACCGCCACCATTGGATTATCATCCAACACACGATCATCAACATTGTTGTTGCCGCAGTTGTCCAAGAATGTGTCTAGATTGTCATCATCATCGAGGTAGTCTTGGATTTTACTCAAAGGCAGCTGCTCGGGCGGATTGGCAAACTTCACCACCATTGATGAATATCTTGGGATTTTTGATGGCTTACCTTTTGTTGGAGTTTCAGGGATTTGTGATGCTTGATCATCAAAATGGAACACTTCTTCTTCATCATCATCATCATCTTCATCTTCATCATCATCATCATCCTCTTCTTCTTCTTGTTTGTCTTCTTGTTCTTGTTTTTCTTCATTGTGGTTGTCACATTTGGGTATGGGAATCCTATCATCATCAGTTAATGGTTTCTTCAATCTTGCCTTAGCATTTATGCATAGGTTCTCTAGTGTGCTCCAGTTCTCATCCCCTCCATTGAAGTCTCTAGTCATCATCTCACCTATATCAGCAAGACACAGCCCGTAAGCCGTCGCTTGCTTCAAAAAGATGGTGCAAAGCACAAGAACACGAATCGAAGACTCCCCAATCGAAGGAACCTCACTTCTCAGCATCTCCGCGTCTCTATAGGGATCAAGCCCTGATATATACTCAACCTCAGTCTCGGAGAAAGGTATGGACGCCTGCGGCCAGTGCAGCCACTCAAAATAGGGGTCATCAAGAGCCTCGGGTAGGCAGAAGCCGTGATCTATGGGGACCAGCTCAGATGGCCTCTCGTGTCCGTGCCTCACAAGAATGTTCCCTGCATGCCTATCAAGATTCATGAGCCTCACATCCAGTATGCCTATGTGGTGCACGCAGGTGACCGAGAAGCTCGAGGTCCCCAAATCCCCTGCATCTGAGTCGTGCTTCACATAGCGTTGGAGAGATGCAATCTTGTAGATTGTGGTCGAGTCTGATCCGGGATTGTTGATGTTGAACTTGACATGGGAAAATCTGACCAATGCTGTCGGGGGCACGCCTGCAAACCCGTTGTGATCGAGAACATAAGCAGCTGACTCGCGCAGGCCGGTCTCACCTATCCTGATGGAGCATTTAATGCCGGGCTGGCCTAGCAGCCGGCCGGCCAAGCCTTTAGGGTTGTTGAATGCAAGAGGCTCCTCGTCTATGGGCTTTGCAACAGCTATGGTGTCACCTGATTGGGCGCGCAGGAAGTAGGCCCCCCCGAGCCCACTTGATGTTGGCTCGGGTTTGACACCAGATGCCATGGCTATGGCAACCTCGACAACCATGGCTCTTACCCTTGGTGCAGCATGGCCGATGATGATCTCAATCCTTGAATTGGTGGCGTCACGATCATCTCTGGCTGAGGAGGAATTGGATAGGCACGGAGTGGAGAAGCTCTTGTGGATGTTGGACAGCTCGCAGCCGTGTTCCAAGGATTGGTCGAGCTTGGACTGACTGAAGTCGAGCATCTTGTAGTCAAGCTGAGTGAAGGACTGGAGTCTGCATCTTGGGGGTCTTGTAAATGGCTTGAATCCATGACCTTGATCAACGGCGACAGCCATCTTGAAGAGACGCGTGCAGAAGAAATACGCTATTATACATGCTAAGGGCTGCTTCTTTGAGAGATTTTTATTTTGCGTTAGTCTGTCCTGGGAGATTAGACATCACATTTCTGCAACACAAAAGCATAATAGTTCTCTATTAACTGCCACAATCCATCAAGCAAAGTAATGTATCATGTTCAAGCTTAACAAACACGACTTAGGCTTGTAGTCGTGCTACTTGGATGAATCTAAAAGGCCAATTTGCTTAAATGTGTTCAAAAATCTTTCTATATGAGTTGTGTTGATGCTAAATGAACAACCAATTTTCTAAGCACTGATAAATAGTGTCAAACCATGTAAGGGATCTTACTTGAAATTTGCACAGAAAGTGTTGCAAAGATCGACGATTAGAACCATGGTGCTAATCTCCGTACACCTGCAATATGCACCATTTATATAAACAACAAACTTTGATGAAAATCGGAGGGAAACAAATGCTTGGTTTGCAGATAGAGATACGTACACTCTATTAGACCCTCCCTCGCACCTCTGCTCAAAACTCACCAAATGGACTGCATTAATCAAAATGAAAAGTTTTACACAATTTTTTATTCGTCATCAAAGAGTCACTATTACCACCTAAACAATTAGGATATTGAACAATAAATACTAACTGCTAGAGCAAAAATTAATCAACTTAAATAGAGGTATGTGGAATTAACTTATTTCAAACAAAAATGTATGGATTAGCTGGGAAGGAGATTTCAAATCTGATATATTAATTGATAATAATACAACATAGATAAATACATTCATACACACAGACACCGTAATGATTTCAACAACATCTTCCAAATCTAAAACCCAAAGAGTCATTTAAATACTCATAAATAAATAAAAAATCAAAACCATCGAATTTATTTGTTTTGTTTTAAATGAAAAGGGATCATCATAATGAAGATTCGGCCGACATACATTTTGAGGAAAATGTCGAAATTAAAGCAAACAACAGGAAATCTCAATCAAAAATTTCAGACAACAAAAAAAGTAAAAGAGAGAATCTCGTATGATATTGGCCTACCCTGAACACTGGTGAGGCATTCAGGATGATGCAACGGCAACGGGAGAGCGCGAGAGCGGATTATTCCGTCACCGAAAACAAACTTCCTACCGGAAATTACGACTATTTTTTTTACGTTTTCATGTAAGGAAATTTCATTTGCTTATTTTTCCTTTATATATATCCCACACTTTTTTTCCCTCAGGAAAAAACTGGTAAACGCAGATATTCTCTCGAGTGCTCCGATGTTCTCGCTCGACGGTTTTCTGTCTATGGCTAGACATGTTCGTATCTGATCATTTCACTCTTCGTTACCACTTGCTAAATGACCTTTTAACCCCTCAAAGATATTTAAAGTTCTAACTTTCGATGTGTTGTAGTAATTTTGTTGAATTCACCTTTTGAAATGTCCAAATAAATTAAATTATGTCGACATCATGGTCACGCTTATTCCATGCATATACAGTAACGAATTCAAATATCACTGTTCACTAACAATACCGTCCGACATCAAAATATCGTTAAACTGTAACAAGTCACTTTTTCGCAATCCACGTGGCTTCCGCTCATTGAAGTCCTTTTGATTTAACTTCAACCGACAACCATAGTAAAAATCTCAGATTTAAATTTTATTTTATTTTGAACTAACACTTCGGATAGTGTTATATAATTTTAAGTTTTGGGAGGTAAACTTGTGATTTTATAGCTCGAAATAAAGTATTTTTTCTATTAGCAAAACTTATTCAGAAAGTGAAATTCTAAACCCCACCCCACGCCCCAATAAAAAACACAAGAAGATGAAGTGAAACTATTTTTGCACGACATTTGTCAATGACTATCACAGGATCGTGAATACGAATCAGGACCATTGATCTGCTCACGATCTCTTAAATCACGAGATTGTCATATATATGCAAAATATTTTTTTAAAAAAAGGGGGTGATGTTTTTACATTTGTGGAAATTTCCCTCCTTAAACTTATGCAGAAGAGATATTTTCATACAGAAACTCGGCGGCAGCGCATTTTCATCACGGGCCTGTCACCTCTGTGACTTTGACCTTTGATGCGTTTGGCCGCTCGAATTTTTCAATCAAAATATTTACAAACCACAGCACAACTTATATGCACCACTCAATCTGTCAAGCCATGGTCCCTTTTGGCATCACTCACGCCACCAAAATTCCTTGCGGAGCCTCATTTTTAAGCCCGTCGCGCCCGGCAGTGGGTCCCACTGCCGAAAAACTCATGTTTCTCATTATCCTGCTGCTACAGAAGCAATGTGATTAGTGCAAGTAGCAGTAGAGCCTGTACACTCGAGCGGGTAATACCTGCAGAGGCTGCAAAAGTGTGCAATTAATCAAGAATGTTAACATGTTTAGTGGTGGTAGGGGGGGAGGGGGGTATACACTCACATGGAGAAAGTGATGGTGAAACCATTATATCCAATGGCCTTGCATGAACATCATCACTCTTCGATGGGGGGTGACTGTGAGCATACGCATGATGTGGACTTGGAGTCGGAGCCAGAGACAGTTTGGGAGGCGGGGCATGTGTATGTGTCTGTTGTGATGGTGCTGCATTTGGCGCGTAGGCTGGTGCTGAAGAAGGAGCTGCTGTGTGAGGATGTTTGTTATGCTTCCAAGGGAACTTATTACCGTTGCCAAAATGACAAGCCGGAGGTGGTGTTGCTTTATTCTCTTCCGGTGCTGGTGCTGGTGCTGGTGCAGGCACCGGTCTGAATATAGGTGATCCTCTCCTGGTTGCTGATTTATGGTGCCCCGTTGATGGTGGTGGTGGACTATGAGGAGCGGGACTGGCCACAGGATGGTGGAGATGATGGTGGTGGGCGTGATGGGGGTGATGGGTGCGTGGCAAGGGAGAAGGAGAAGGTGATGCTGATGGCAACGGCAACGGCGATGGCGATGGCGACGGCGACGGCGACGGACCATCACTGCCAAGCGAGTGCTGCAGTATAGATGAAAGACGGACCTGCTTCACCGGTCCGAATACAGTGTTATTCAGACCAAGATTCTTGGAGTGAGATCTGGTTATAGTTTGAGCCAGCTGCTTTATTCTTGATTTCGAGAAGTTGATACCCACTGCCAAGAGAACTTTCGACTCGACTGTTGTTGGTGCATCTACTGTTGAACCCTTTAAGTTGGTCAGGCTTATATACAAATTCTGCATTTCAGAGAAAAGTAGCAGAGAGTATATCAGCTGTCAAGGTCTTACAAACTATCTCAAATCACTCAGAAACAAGGAATTTAAGTGGCACGACGAGGAAATCAAGATAAAGCACGTTAAGATTGAAAAAAAGAAAGCATAAAAGGTCCTCAGACCTCATATGGAGCCAGATCTAAGCCTGTCCTCAGTTGGCTCCTAAGTTCATCGAAATTGTTTAGGATTTGATCTATGGAGAAGTTGAGGGTGAAGTTGAAGAGGATCTGCCCGCTTTGCATGAGGAACGCCTTCTGTTCAGGGCTAGCAGTGATGCCTCCTCTGAATTTGAGCACCTCGAAGGAGAATGGATCCCCAAACAAAGATGCAGTCAAATGAAGAACTGATTGGTGTGAAATTAAATACATGAAAGAGTCTCTGATTAAACTTTGGCTCGTCAAATCTGATTCGACTGCAAAGACAACCTTTGTTCTGTTTGGTTCACCAGATGGTTTTGCGGATATTATTTCTACCTGTCATACAAAGGAAATCTATTCAAGATTCACGACTTCATGTAAACAGAAAGGACAGCAGCCTTGCTAGAGACGGCCACATGTTTAACTGGTACATTCTATGTTAACCCCCTTAAATCCCTTGGAGGAAGGACCAGCAACCCATGTTCAGTAAGTTGACAATTACAAATATATTTAGATTTTTGAAGAGTCTGTTAAACAAGGATATGTCCAATCTAAAAGAAACAGAAATGAAAAGAAACGAGCAGGGTTGATAGGAGTACTTTAACAGAAGGGAAGCTCATCTCATCAAAAATGTCACCCTCGAGTCGTAAGATATGATCTTGGAGAAAAGAAGCTGGCTTGCTCAGCATAAAACTCGCCACTATATCATAACCTGGATGGTATCCAACAAACATCATATGATGGTGTAGCAAATAAAAGCCTTCCTCCCAATAAGACAATATAATGATGTTTTATCAATTAATTATACTAGTGAAAGATGGAACAGCTTGAAAGAAAATGTAATAAAAGTGAGAGAGAATCTTTTATCAACCAACCTGCCACTCATAACACAACTACAAACATAACACAATTTACAAGTGGGACGATTACCAGAGGACTAGTCGACTAGAACTAAATCATGCTTGATAAATGAAAATGAGAAATCTATTGTATCCTGTTGAAATAAAAATGTCGTTTCACAAAAGAAAATATATCTCAAATGTCTGCCACATTTAAACTAATACAAGCTTGGAATTCATTCCTTAACTCTATTTTCTTGCCATCGAAATTCTCGTAGCCTCTCATTTCTAACAAATTCACAAGCAAGAGATAAGTATGTCTGCAATCTCTGCATCTTTCTCATGAGAACAGCTCAGATTTATTAATTGCACTTCCTTTCTATTACTCAAAGATTCCCATGCTTTATAAGGGTTCATTAATTATATCGCCCAAAAAAAGAAATTATGGGTTTCTCAATGATAAATGAACAAAGTCCTTAGTCATAAACTATAGGGGCAATCTTACCATATCTAAGCAAAAGTGCCAACCACAGCAGCATGCCCAAACTCTATACCAAAAAAAACCGGCAACAAGGTTGGATTCTGGTATCTTCAAAAGTTTGCAATAGACTAATTCGAGCTTAAATTCATTTATGACACTTGCACAAAGATAGCTATTCCTCCTAAACAAACTCATTAATTGAGCTTAAATTCATCAATGACACTAACAAACTCATTATCTGGCAAATCAGTTGAGCTATGAGCTATCCACTGCCTTCATCCGATAGACAAAAAAAAAAAAAAAAAACATTCCAGAATACTGTAAAAGCATGGCTCTCATTTTTCAGATTCTTCAGTCCTACATCTAACGAAACCAAATATCTGAAAAACTCGAAATGCATAGTCCAAATCAGGACTCTCTGTACTTAGCCATAATCAAATTACAAAATGCATAGAAGTTTGCATATCATTAGATATCAATTAGCATTTAGAGTACTATTTGATTTCAATTAACAATTTAGAGACAACCACAATTACAAGAAAGAACCTTCAATGAGAAAAGGGGAAATTTCAAGACAAACTCCAATTCAAACATCAAAAGAGGGAAAATACTCAAATCATTGTCCAAACCCCAGAAACCAAAATGCGCCGATTCAACACTAAAATTCAAACCAAAAAATAAGCATTCACACAAAAAATTCCACCGACTTACCACGAGACCGACACACATATCTGCATGTATAGAAAAAACGCTGATAATCACTATTACAGAAACAATTGAACCAAAATTCAAAAAGAAAAATCTAATAGTAGTAATGAATAACAGCAACAGACAAATAACACCAACCTGCATAATCCAGATCCAGATCTTTCTGATCTCCGAAGCGAAAAAATGGCAGCCAAAAAACGGCCGACAACAACACTGCAACGCCGAGCACCAAAACAAAGACGCATCTAAAGGTCACCGACTTCCGCAGGCGACTGCAGCCCGAGCAGCAGCCACTGCTGCTCCCTGAAGCTGGGGTTGTACCCTGAGCATCAAGTTGTGTACTCGGCTGAGACTGCTCATCCTCCGCCTTACCCATTGCGGTGATTTCAGCAATGTGGGTTTTCTTCTTCGTTGGGTTTACTGATAGCCTCCATTACTGGTGTATGTTTGGTGAAAGAGAGTTCGTAGCTACCACCCTTTTTTCTTCCTTCCTTTTCTTGTACTCTCTCTGAGGTTAAGAGAGAGAGGGATTTTTGGTGAGTGAGTGGTTAAGGGGTGAAGGAAAATTGGCTTATTTTATTCAAGGGTTTCATTGTGGAGATGGAAGATCGTGCAGTAACTTCATTAGATCAACTGTAATTTTCTTGATTGACTACAATGTTATCAAGATATAGTATATCGTAAGCTTAATGTTATCAAGAATTAGTTTTTTGACATGCAACTACCTTCATATAGTGATATATAGTTCATAGATTCATTGTAGGAATACAATAGTGATAAAAGTGGTATCGAAGATCTAGTATTTAGTTCGTTTTGACTAATAGAAAATAGAGCTGTAAAATCTGATTTTTGGTTAATGTAGCAGAGTCGAGAGTGTGTTAATGATTATGATTATCATCTCATTTTTGCTCCTATGATTAATTAGATTGGAAGGTAGTATATTTCTCTTTCTAGATTAGCTAATTGGTTATTTTATTGTTCATTACTCAGTATTTGCAGTAAAAACATGTTGACTAGCCAAGTTATAAATATATATTATTTCTTTTAAACAGAAATATATATGGTAGGTTATATGATGATATTGCCAACAAGATGGATTGTTTACATTGTTTGTTACTTGATTTATAGTGTTAAAATCAAATACACAAAATTCTATCAATGGATATTAACACTATTGTAGACTTCTAGTTGTTATTTACTGGAGTATATAATTTTGTGGTACTGGATCTTCAAATTTATTAATATTTTAATGTGTTTTCTTCGTTATAAAATAATTATTAAAAGCGATAAATGTATATCAGGATAATTGTTTTGTTTCCACCCGATAACTATAACTATTGTGCTGCTCTTATTTTTGGCTTGTATTTTTGGTTGAAGTGACCCCTTCAAGTTAATTTTATTATCACCCTTAGATTTTTTATAGTTTTGTTGTCTTCCATAATTCGTTCATTGGTACTAGTAGTCCAATAGAAAGGGCAAAGTTTATTGTATAGTGAGAATAACGATCAATATGTGAATTGCATGTTATAATATGATGCATTCAAAATGGTTAGATTGAAAGAAATTTAAATTGGCTCACGAGTTGATGTCACGTATATAATCAAACCAAAATACAACGATCTGTACAATTTAGGTTATTATTGGCTTACTGCACTATGTATTCGACAAACTAATCAATTCGGTACCCAAGGCTCGAAAATAATACAACTAGAATGTTATGGTGTTTGACTGTTTGTAATAATGTGATTTTTGGTTTGAATGGTTTAATGCAATATTTGGGGTCAATTTATGATTGTTAAATATCTACCGATGAAAATGAGGCAAATATTTGATCCGGAGGTATCCAAACAATTAGTAGATGTTTTTTCATTTATCATACATTCATACAATAAAATATGTAACTTCGAATGATAAAATGTAATATAGCAATATATTGTTAATAATCAAAATTAACAGCTCAGTGACATGGAATTGATATTATTATAGAAGGAAACTTTTATTTTCCGCACCACAATAAATATATAAAAATAATTCAAGTTAATCTATTATTTAATTTGATAAATTTTTTAATTTTAAATTTGTTTGACCATCTTGTCATTTACCTAATCCTATATTTTTCAATTTACATATCACTTAAATTAAACGATTCCGAATATTTATTTCTTGGAATTTATATCAAAACAAGATTAAGTTGAACATACGTCATGGTAGCTTCTTACTTCTAGAAGGTGTTTTTTTTATTCAGTAATGTTATTGGAGAAAGCAAATTAACTTTGTAAGAGATGAGTAACACGATTATGATTTTCATTTTGGGCACGTAATATGTATATCTCTATATGTATACTGTATGTTCAATTCAAGTAGGTGAGTTATTTTTGTCTGGTTATTATTACTGTCATTGTGCAGTGAAAATTGAAAAGAAAAGAAAATGGCACCACAATTTAGTCTTATAACAAGGTTGTTGGCTCATTATTGTCTCATTTATGAAGAAAACCCAAATATACTCATTTTGGATAAAAATATCTCAAATGTACTCACTTTCATGAGAATGGGACAAATATACTCACTTTGTGTTGAAAAGACAAAACTACCCTTAATGAAACAAAAAACAAAATTCAAAACCTACCCCAACCTCACCCCCCACATCCTTTTTCTCTCTCTCTCACTAATTTTCTGAATTTTTGCCTCTCCCCCTGCAATATGATTTCCGTTACCCACACCATGAGCGGTAGGGGTGAGCACGGTCCGGTTAACCGCCCATTAGTTATATAAAAAAACCGACCATACGGTTTTTTAGCGGTTCGG
>JAYJMF010063729.1:0-19944 GCA_036873715.1 Salvia sclarea
TTATTATTATTATTATTATTATTATTATTATTATTATTATTATTATTATTATTATTATTATTGTTATTATTATTATTTTCAAAATTAATTTAACAAATTAAGTAGCATAATTTTATTAATCCAAACGTACTATAATATTAAACCATTATTACTAATTTATATAAATCAAATAATATATAGTATATATGTAATTTATTTTGAATTTTTAAATTGTCATAACTTGTTCATTTAAAATCTAATTTTTTTTGTAATTTATTTCAAGTTAAAGCACATCTCACGATCTTCATTTCAAGATGAATATTTCATATACTACCATAAACGAAGTATGATAGTTTTAAATAAACTACGAAAAATTTATAAAAAAAGAGAAGAAAAGAAAAAAAGAAAAAAACATAGGAATTCGTTTCTTTCCCCACTTTTCGGAAATCATGGGGATGATTCACATTTGTTTAATTAACCTTGTTTTTGAAGAACTACAAAATTGCCATCAAATTAGCTTGAAAATTGGAATTGATTTCAAATCAATTTTTCAATTTGGCTCCACATTTATGTATAGTATAGATTTGTTCTATTAATCACGTCAATGATAATTTATTGCACATTATAATATTTTTATATTTCAATTAGCTTCATTATAAAATTCTATAAGTTAATAAAATAATAATATTATATGACTATCATTACTAATTGAAGTTAAATTACATAAGTAGTCTGAAAATAATAGGAATAAAAAGAAATAACTCGAAAGGGGAAGGAAAAACATTTTTAAAAAATTACCTAAGAAAACAATTAAAAAAATTTACCTAAGAAAACAATTAAAAACCAAATAAATAATAAAGAAGTTTAAATAACCGTACATAACAACAAACTTAATTGGAAAGAATTTTTTTGAATAATAATTTAGAAATACATATTATAACTAACCTCAAATTTTGAATAATAATAATTTTGACATTTGGGATTTATTGTATATATGTATATCATATATCAAATTAAAAATTTTTAATTTGATATACATATTGACTATTTTATTGATAATAAAATTATTTAATTTTCTAAATTGAAAAAAGAAAAGAAAAAAAGAAAACAAAAAAGAGATATTGAAAATTACAACATACACTCTCTTTCTCTCTCCAACCTAGGGCCTAAGGTCCCGGGTTCGAGTCCTCCGTGACGCGGCCTTTAAAAATTTATGCATTTATTTATCAAAAAAAAAAGGAAGAATCAACTTTTTATGTATAAAATCTAACCTAGGATTTCAATTAATCCACAAAATTGCCATTCAAAGCAATTGATTGCAAATCTTCAACTCCCTTATTATTGTCTAACCATCATAATATTATAAAATCGAATTATGATAACTATTATAGATAATTTATGAATGGAAGTATATTTCAATTACAAATGATTCATTTAGTGTCACATACGAGTTTATTCACACTAATCTATTTCCATATATTTAATTTTACAAAAGAAAATTATAATTAGTTATGTACTTTTAACTAATGTCGGCTAAATACTGCAAGTTAGTAATTTTTTTTATTTTAACGGAAAATAATTAAAACGAGAAAGAATGTAAATGGCTAATGGATTTCTTAGCCGCCAAATCCAAATACCATATGCTTTTAAAGTTAGTATAAATGAGTAATTGATTTCTACATAAAAATCGTCACATGAATTGATTTTCTTGTCTCCCATTTACTCAAATATGAGCATTTCTACAAGTTATTTTAAATTATAAAAGTGTATTTTTTACACATCAAACTTAATAAATTATGTATTTTAACGAATATTCTTATATTTGAAGTGTATAAATAACAAAGAGTAAATCTAATATAAACACTTTTTAGATTAATATAGATTTGAATGAGAAATATCTAGATCTTTTTAAATAACTATGATTTGAATGAGAAATATCTAGATCTTTTTAAATAACTAATAATAATCATTAGACCAAAACTTATTGCTAAGTCTTAACCATTAATATCACATGCTACGATACTAAAATGAATTCATCCTTCTTTGAATAGCATGCTATTTATTAAATCTATATGGTGTAACATAACAAGCTAACATATTATATAAAAAATTATTGTTATTACTTCTAAAATTTATAAGCAATTCCTGTAACTTTAAAATTAAAAATTAATTATTCTTATTAAATAATTATTTATCGTGGATCGCACGAAAGCATAACTAGTTTTGCAAAATCACCGAATTGAATTCATGAATCAAAACATGAAAAAAAATTATATGCTAAAATTTGTAAATATTTCTTGTTAAATGAAATATCTATTAAACTTTAGAAATGACAAAAAAGAAATTCAATTGTCAGATTGATTGTCACGACACAATTTCTTATGAGCAAATACAACAATAATGTGGTGGAGAAGTTCTTCAAAGACCTAGAAATCACGCATGGGTTCTTCAAGACCCCTTCGCGAACTACGATGCTCAATCTGCAATGAGTTGAAAATTTTGAATTTAAATTAATTAAGAGATGATAAGAGATTAGAGATGAAGGAGGTAAGGAACCCATAAGGGATAGCATGAGGGTGTCGGGGGTGATATGAGAAATGAGGCAGTTGCGGGATCATCCATCACCCGCTCTTGTTCCTTGAGATCTCCATGCAGTAATGATTCACAACCACGTTCAGTATACTGGATGACATGATGGCCATTCATGCTCTAGTGATGGGAGAGTAATGTACCGCGAGACTCTGCTCGGGCGTGGTGAGGCACTCGAGCAGTCTCTTGACCCACCTATTCCCATGAACATCGACGCAGAAAATAATCCACTTGTCAAATCATTGTAATGACATGTTTGCATATTTATATTTCCACAAAAGCCCAATTAAAATAGACTATATTGCTAACTAAATTCAAAATTTCCAACTTATTATTTCCTTTGTTTCATAAATATTGGCATGTTTTCCTTTTTTGGATGTCCCAAAGAAATTGACTTGTTTACTTTTTTTGGAAACTTTTATCACATACAACTTTAAATTATATATTTCTATCACCACTTTACACTATTTTTCTTTTTTTTTTTTAATTCTAATACCCAAATAAAATAGGTCAATATTTATGGGACATTTCTTTCTTTTTTAATTTTTGTGCCCAAATGAAATAGGCCAATGGGACGGAGGGAATACAAATGAGACTTAATATTTTTAAACTTTGCAATGATCAATGATGTCTCAATCTTCTTGCATATGTAATATAATCTCCTGACATTTTCTCCACAAGTTTGGAACTCATATTTAGATGTTAGCTTATGCTGAAATTAAAATTAATTAACGGATTTTGAAGTCAATTATCCACGACCACAATGGCTTACCAATATAGTGGAACGATTTACTTTGAAAGATAGGATAGATCGACAAGGTAGCATTTACTTTGCATATGATAAAATGAATTGATAAAACATAGGATTATTGAATATTTTAAGGATAAAATTGTCAAACAACGACAAAACGAAGCAATCCAACATAAAGCCACCAAAGTAACGATAAGTTAACTTGGATTATATTTATCGATACTTAATATTATTCAAAGTAAACACTACTAAGTGAAGCGCAATCATATAAACTAAGCTAGTTCATCAACACCCAAATACAAAAAAAAAAAAGATCTCGAATTTGAAAATGGGAATCACACAAACTTGTCCTGCACATCAGAGAGAAGAGATCAAGTTGCATTACAAAACACAAGCGTCAAAAATGGCAGCTCGTGAATAAAAAAGAAACCTTTTCCCCTCACAATGATTAGTGAACAAATTTCAAATCAGCAAAGAATTACCTCTTCTACACAAAAATGTGCCACGAGATTGAATCTTTTTCATCACTTCAATCCACATTTTTCATCATTTCGAAATATCCACCATCTCTATCCGATCATCTTCCGGCAAAATCGACCAATTCGGAGATTGCAGAGCTCTCAACCATCGGAAATCATCCACATTCGCCCAATTCCCAGTCTCCTCATCCAGATTCGCCTCCGCCAGATCCCCCTCCAGCCCTCTGTAACTCAGGCAATACGGCGCGAATCTAACGCCATTGCTATCTTCGATTATCGGCCTGCTCCTCACTCGAAGATAGAAGTCGCAATTCTTCGCATTGTGAATCCTAATCTGATGCGATGCCAGCACAAAAACACATCCTTCAGCTCCCTCGATCAAAACCGAACCCATCGCCACACCAACATAAACCTTACAGTTCACCACATTATCCACAAACAGAGCCCTCAAGCAGCCCTTCAACCTGACCTCGCAATTCCTCAAATTCGACAGCGTGAACTCACCGTTGATAGCGTCCAGCTCGCCTCTGTCGAATTCCTTCCCCAATTCCTCATTTTCCTTGTTCCTGAATCCGGGAGCAGCGCCCAAATCCCTAAACCCTAGCTTCCCCAATTGATCGGAGGCGGCTTCGATCTTCTTCTGATCTGGCGCTGGCGATGGAGATGTGGATGCTGGTTTCTTCGATGATTTATTCTTGAAGGCGAATTTCTTCTTCGGGGCGACGGCGGCGGAGGCGTCGTCTAGGGTTTGCCTGAGCTGTGCGATGGCGGCGAGGGAATTGCGGACTTCGTAGGGCGGGAGGGAGTAGGAATTCTCCGCGACGAGCTTCTCGAGGGCGGAGATCTCGAGGGAGATCGCGTCGAGGTCGGGCTTTTGAGGCGGGTCGGGCTGGGTTCGGATCCGGGAGATTTGGGCTTCGATGGAGAGCTTCGATTGCGAGAATTGGGAGAGGAACGATGGCGTGGATCCGGATGAGTTGGCGGCATCCTCGGGTTTCGCGGCGGCGCGAGACTGGTGGCGATTCGCGAGACGCTCCAGCATCGCCGCGTGCTTCTGCTCGAGTGCGGCGGCGGCGGAATCGTGTGGCTGCTGCTCATTTTCTTCCATTTTTGCCGTTACTGAAAGTAGTGTTACCGCTGCAGCTCCTCTTTTTTTCAGTGACCAAAAATTGAATTTTTAAAATTGAACTCGGAATAATTGCAGTGTAAAAAGACCAAATTGTCCCTACTCGTTTGCAAACATAATTAATTGCCTACAAAATAATTATCTTTACATCTACTTGTCTATTTCGAACGAGGCACGTTTTAAACGCATATAGTGCATCTTTTTCTGATTAAATTCTAAATATAATTAATAAACTCAAATTAGTTCTTAATTGTAATGTGGTAAACTGGTAATTACAAATTATCCAATTTTCTGAAAACAAGGTTATTTTATTGATACATGTTCTCACAAATTTTGCCAAATGATCGAATGGATCTCCTGTCACACTATTTTTTGTGTCTCTCAGTGTCCCAATATTTATTTTATTAATTTTATAATATTAATATAAAATAAAATTTTATTATAATACACTACATAATAAAGCATAATTAACATTTATTACTAAAAAGTATAAATTTTTTAAAAATATATATATACCATAACTTTAGAATAATCAACCAAAATAATTACCTTTAAACTAAAAGGTAAAAAAATAGTATTAATTATAAATTATAATTTGGATTATGAACCTTAATTGATAATGTTTAAATTATACTAAAACATAAGAAAGTAAAATTTAAAGAAAAAATGCCTAAAAGCTAGATAAAGTTGAAAGTAGGATAAACCGATGAAGGATCCCATGTGACAAATGAGTAGATGCTATAGTAATTAAAACAAGTAGAGATTGCAAAAATGTGGTTAAGTTTCAATTTTCCCAATAACTCATATCGATCATCTTGTTTATATATATGCTTCAACAATCGTACAATATTAATTATTACCGTAACAAATATTGACAAAGTAAAATAGGAGGCTCAAATATTCCCTCGGTTCCACCAAAGTTGTTAAGTTTTCCTTTTCGGGCAGTCCCAACGAAGAAGTTACGTTTCCTTTTTAAAAACCACACAAACACAACACATTCTACAACTGCTATATACAATTTCTTGGTAAAAGAAAAAAGAAAATCTGATGCTACACACACAACTACTATCTCCATCTCATTCACTTCTCTGATCCACAAAATTCTCCACTCTATCCTGATTTGAGAGTGAAGAGTCCGAAATCGGGCCCTCCGTCGACATGCTATGGCTCACGCTCGCGCTCGGGTGCTGCCAGAAGTGGTTCCGTATGGCCTTGTACTTGGAGTCCGCGGTCGAGAATCCTGGATCCGACAGCAGATCCTGCACCGCGGTCCGGCCCTCGAGCATGCTCACCACTTGGGACATCGTCGGCCTCAGGGTTGGGGCCGCGTTCGTGCATAGAAGGGCCACGTTGAGGAGCACCATCGCCTCCTCGGACGAGTAGGCCGACCCCAAATCCGGGTCGACTAGCTCTAGTAGGCTTCCCCTCTCTTGGAGAACGTATGCCTGGTTATGAAAGTTGTTGTTGGATCGTTTAATTTGGGTGATAAACAGTTTGAATATTTGAAGAAGTGCGTTGTCTAATCAGACTTTCCATTTTACCCTCGTCTTCAATGCAAATTCTTTAATAGTTCGGTTCTCCATGCAATTTTTAAGGGTAAAATAGTAAATTTGTTCACTTTCTTGGAGAAAGTTTTCTCTAGGCTAAATATCACTTTCTAGTCGAAAGTGTGCACGTCTTTTCATAAATGTTGCACTTTCGATAATGACATATTAGTACCCAATAACTGCATTTTCGAAACTAGGACGAGCCATGTTGGCAACCGGGCTCGTCCTAGATTTCAAAATGAAGCTGTCTATCTGTTAGGATTAATTTGTCGTTATCAAAAGCGCGACACATTTATGAAACACATACTTTAGGACAGAAAGCGATATTTGAAGAACTATGTTATCTTATCAGACTTTCCATTTTACCCTTGCCTTTGATGCAAATTCTTTAATAATTTGGTTCTCCAACTTTTAAGAATAAAATAGTAAATTTATCCACTTTCTTGGTATACGAGTTTTATTGCAAGAAATATCACTTTCTAGTCCAAAGTTTGCACGTCTTTTCATAAATGTTGCACTTCTGATAAAGACATATTAGTACCCAATAACTCCATTTTCAAAACTAGGACGAGCCATGTTGGCAACCGGATATCTGAGTTGAGGCTCGTCCTAGATTTGAAAATGAAGGTATCTATCTATAACGTATTAATCTGTCGTTATCAAAAGTGCGACACATTTAGGAAACACAATATACTTTAGGCCAGAAAGTCATAATTACTCTTATTTTTATCTATCCAGACTATCACCGAATCTTGAATCAATACAGAAGAGAGAATTTACCCAGTCGAGCAGGTAGACGAAGTCCTCCTTCGGCCGGTAGTTCGTGTTGCTTTTACCACTGACGATCTCCAGCGCGACGACGCCAAAGCTGTAGACGTCCGCCTTGTTCGTCAGGTAGCCTCGCATCGCATATTCCGGTGCCATATAGCCACTATAATGTGCATAAAAGTCATCAATCATTTAAAAAAAAAAAAAAACAAACAAAAACAGCAAAATTTAGATTGCTACAACTTACATAGTCCCAGCAATCCTAGTGCTAATATGAGTCTTATCATCCTCATTAAGCTTGGCCAGCCCGAAATCGGATATCTTCGCGCTCATATCCTTGTCGAGCAACACGTTGCTCGTCTTGATGTCCCGGTGGACTATCTTCACCCTTGAGTCCTCGTGCAGATAGGCCAAGCCTCGAGCTATGCCAAGGCAGATCTTCCTCCTAGTGGGCCAATCGAGGAGGTGCTTCTGAGACGCGCCCTTTCCTACAAGAGAGAGAAACGGATGAAGAAATGTCCCGTTTCGTTGCATAATCTCGGGGTAAATAGAAGACGAGGCCTCACCAAAGAGAGCTCGAGAGACGCAGTTGTTCTCCATGTACTCGTAGATCAGCATCAGGTGGTTTCCCTCGACACAGCAGCCGTAGAGCTTCACCAGATTCGGATGCTGCAAAGCAGATATCATCCCTATCTCGTTGACAAACTCCCTCGTCCCCTGCTTGGACTTCGAGGAGAGCTGCTTCACCGCGATTATGGTCCCATCCGACAGCAACCCCTGTCGTGGAGAAGAGAATTCGACTCACGTTTTAAATGAAAATACGTTTTAAAGAAGATACAGATTTACGTGGTTCACCAACAATGAGTTGGCTACGTGCACGGACAGAAAATGAGAACAAATTTGTATTAGACGGTTAGGTTTTTAGATTACACACAGATTTACGTGGTTCACCAGCATATCAACAGCTGGAAAACGAGAGTACCTTGTAAACGGAGCCAAAACCGCCCTCGCCAATCTTGTTAGCCGGATCAAAGTTCTTCGTCGCGGACTTGATCTGTCGTAGTGTAAAGAGACCGGTTTGCAGATCGAGGCCTTTAAGCTCTACATAACTCACATTTCCACATTAGATTAGAAACAGTTGGGAACTTGTGATTAATATGATGTTTGTAAGCAAACATTACCTTTATCTGTGGTGGATTTGCCTCCAAAGTAGCCTTTCTTGTGCAAGAAGCCCAGGATCAAAGCTAGACCACCAACACCTCCAGCAATTATTCCAGCCAACAAAGTCGAACTAATCGTTTTATGATGAACCGGAGGATCGAAATCTGCAGCAAAACGAGTGATCAACGTCTGCTAAACATAAGATTTGAGTGTTCTTGACACAAGAGTTGATAACGTACTTGGATCGACTGATATGGCCGATATGAGAGGGCCATAGATTCCTCGTAGCGGGATGCCCGTCGTTCCTCTCCCTGCCCAGTAAAGATGGATCTTGAGAGTGTGGCTCATCACCGAGACGGTGTACTTCTTTACAATCGGCTTCCCGGGCCCACCAGCTGCCTCCGCGATGTTGAAATCCTTCAAGACCAACTTCCCCTGCATTCATGGTGAAACATTTTCTAAAAATTTCATCTTTTGTAAAGACAATGCCAATAATGCCATGTGCCCCTACCTGCAAGTAGACATCGAAGATCCTCCTCCCGAGGCTGTTGAACGAGGAGTCGTTCGTGAAGGCAATCTCCGCGAAGTGGAGGGACACGGTGTAGTTCCCATTGAGGAGGCAGAGGCCGTAGTAGGTCAGGGAGATGGGAGACACGCGCGCGGTTGTGTAGAGCTCCGATGCCGGCGGGGTGGTGTTGTACAGCGTGGTGGCGTTCGTGACAATGTAGCTGTCAGAGTCGACATCATCGTCCATGAAGTTCCCCGTGCTGCTAAACGCCCAGTTCTGCGACTGCCCCAAGTAGAACATCGAGGCGCCCCTGGATTCTGAATCGGCTTTGTACGTCTCGTTTGAGACGTTTGCGTCCTTGCCTCCGCAGTTGATCCGCAACGAGTAATTCTCTGTGTGTTTGCAGATGCATTAGACTTTGAATTCTTGCTCAAACATAGCTAACTTCAGCAGAAAATGTGTAAAGAAATACTTGCCTTGATTTTTAGGATCAGAACAAGGAAACTCTTGCTTCATACATGGATGCACACTGCAAAAAATCAAGATTGTTGGCATTTTTTGTAATGGATCATTAAACTCAAAATGCAACAGATTTAGTTATAATTAGATAAAAACGGATGCAACTTACGATTTACCAGCAGCAGCTGAGAGGCTCTCCACCAGGTTTCTGAAGAAAAATTAACAAAAGATTTTATGATTTATAGCAAATATAAGCATAAAAAGATTAAGCTGAAATTTGACGAAGATATACTCACACACTCCCTCTCGGGCATTCGGCTGGCCCAGACGTGAAATTATTATACGACAAATCTCTGCACGAGGCGTAGCTTGATCAGTATGAGAAGCAATGTAACAACAGATGTAATAATAACTAAATGGAACGAAACAAATGTATGTTTTGATGTAATGTACTCACGCGTTCTTGTTTCGTTGTAGAATCCAATCTGGAATTTGTCCGGTAAGTCTGTTTCTCGTCAAGAACCTAAGGAAACAAATGATGGTGATTGAGCCTCAATTCGCTCGTTAAGAAGGGTACAACAGTCAGGATCATAACGAGCTCGAGAAGCGCTTACATGAAATCGATTTTTGAAAGCTGGTCAAAGGATTCAGGAATTTCTCCGGTCAAATTATTGAAACTAAGGTCCCTGCGTTTGGTAACACAATATATCAGTTGGCAACACAACAACAACGAGTATGATGAGATGGACAAGATGTTTACAATACTCACAGATTTTTCAGTTTCTCCATATCTCCGATATATGCAGGGATCTCTCCGTGTAAGAAGCAGTTTCGTAGTATCCTATACAGAAGAGTCGAGGTAGATTTGAGTAATCGTAGATCAAAGCATTCCATATCGTCGAGAATGAGGGGAAAATGTTTGAAACTCACAGAACTTTCATGGATTTCATTGCTGTTAGTGGGGGGAAAGTTGATTTTCCACCAGTTAGATCACTAATCCTCCTGAAAGTCGAACAAATGAAGGCAAATGTCAATGCTTTCGTTGCATACACGAAGAAAGAATTGAATGACACGATTTTCAGTCACTCACAAGTCACTTAAGCTCGTTAGGGCGGATATGGAAGATGGGATCGGGCCTGAGAGAGAGCAACCTTGCATGTGCCTGCAAAAGTCGGAAGTTTCCTAAACCGGTTAATGGAACAGTTGTGTAACTCAGAACTAGTGAAATTAGCGAATGCCTCGTTGAAGAAACGAGACAAGACAGCAACTTACAGCTTCTCAACGTCTTTCCAGCTGCTGATAAAGTCGGGGATTTGTCCTGTGAAGTTATTGTCACTAATCCTCCTAAATTTTTGAAGGTAATCGACACTCAGATACAACATTCTTGAAAAAGAATCAACTTTGAATAACTGTATATATATGAACGGTGAAATTTCAACAGAACGCAATGTACTTACATGTCAGTTAACGAGGTCAGTTTGGACAATGCCTCCGGTAAAGCTCCTGTGAATGCATTCGAAGACAACACACTGAAAAAAGAGCGTATAAGTCGACCACTAACTAAAATACGGAAGCTTGAAGCGAATATCAAAAAGTGTAACCGAAAATAAGTGATAGAACATTTACAGCTTTTTCAAATTGATCAATCGTCCAATATCCGAAGGAATGCGTCCAGAAAACTGGTTCCCTTCAAGACTCCTGCACATGAAATCCTCGAGATCAGTTTGAAACGGATTTTCAACGAAAAACGGTAATGTAAAGCACAAAGATTGCAAAAGAGAAAAGTAGTTTAGCAGAGAAATCGTGTCCTACAGGTTGACGAGAGTGGTCATTTTGGTAAGAACCGTTGGAAACGGACCGGACAATCCATTTCCCATGAGGGACCTGAAAATTTCAACCGAAAAATTAAGCACACACGAGTTGCCATTTTACAACGACTTGAGGCATTGCAAAGAGAAGTCGAGGATGTAGGAGTAGTTACAGATCAGTCAAGTTCAATGTCGCCCACGCAGACGGTATGGAGCCATTGAAGTAATTCCTACTAAGATCTCTGCACAGCACGAGAGCGAAAATTTTTAGTTGAACGATACTAGTTTTAGCATATGCAGCAGTTTTAGACTAATAGGCTATGAACTTAGCGATGAATCTCACAAGTGTTTAAGATGGCGAAACTTGGCAAACTCTGGCGGAACACCTCCCGTTAAATTCTGCCCTTTCAAAGCTCTGCAGAAAGCGTAGCGCGACAAAATTAGAATTCTTGATACACAAACATCCAATGCAGAAGCAGCAGAAATCATGGTTTATTATACATGAGATGGGAGTCTCTTGAACATAGGCCATCATTATTAGTTGATCAAAACATTCAAATTTCTTAATCCCATCAAATCTTATCCATAGCCAAGCTTCAAGAAGACAAGAACTTGCAAACCAAATAGTAGGATGATATTTCCATTAACAAATCTCACACTTGTTAATTCAATGCAGCCAATCAAAACACTCCAATTTTTCCATCAGTTTCTAACTACATTCAATTTGTCAACAACTCAGCAAACCACCCCAAAACACACTCAATAAACTCCATACTGCTCAAGAAGAAAGTCAAAGACAAAACATTAAAAAACACGATTCTCATTCATTAAAATGGACTTGGACCCCTCAGCCCACCAATGACAACTGGATGAGTTAAGGAAACAGTATGAAAAGTCAACTGCCGACTCATCGAGCGTTGACCTACTTTTCAGTCAACACAGAGCTTCCCAAAAACTCATCTAATGAGAGTTTTCTCAATATCACAAACACACACACACACAGACATTATGTTTATATGAAATTCAAACAAGAAATTCCCATGTTTATGCTCCTTCTCCAACCACAATCACAGACAATAAACAATAACTAACAAGAAAATGCAGCCCTCCTATTTCCCCTGATAAATCAATCAATAAATAAAAAGCACAAGTAACAAAATTCACACACACACACACACACACACACACAGAGAAAGAAAAGGAGTAGCATACATGGTGACAATATGGCAAGTGGAAGAGCAATTACAAGTGACAGAGCTGTCAAATCCTTTTGCTGTGACAGGCATACTCCAATTCCCTTCTCCACTGCAAGGATCTTTGCTAAAGTTCCAATCTTTTTTCCCCAATTTTTTAGCAATCTCTTTCAATGCCCTCACTGCAGCCCAAAATAAGCACACATATCTTCAAAAGGCATTAAATTCTTTTCTGGGCTCCAACCAAAATCAAGAAAACTATGCAATCCAATCTTAAAGGTGAGATCTTTGATATGGTTGAGATTACCTTCGTTTTGGTGGAGCTGTGCTGAGCAGCACAAAGTGGTGGAGGCAATCAAGATGAAGCAGAAAAATCTGAAATTTCTCATTTTTAATGTGATAGAAATCTAAGCTGCATGGAATAGTGAAGCTTTAGCTTCAGTGACCAACTGCAAACTCATCCACTCGTGGAAATTGGAGGAACGAGAAAAACAATTGTATATCTATATATATATATATATATATATATATATATAGAGAGAGAGAGAGAGAGAGAGAGAGAGAGAGAGAGGATTAGACAGCAGTGAAGGTGGAATGGAATTTTATATTGGCAGCTAGCATACTGCATTTCGACTTTTTGCTATTTTGTCTCCATCGAAGAATTCTATTGGTTCTAGTATTACACAACAAGTACTAGTAATTAAACTAGTGCTTTTCTTATTTTGTTTTTATTTTTGTCAAGATCGATGTTCATATATATAAGTGGAAATCTTAGCTTTCTATTTTGGCGATGGCATCCAATTTCATGTGACAAGCCCCCATTACAAAAACATGTTGGTATAGCTCGATTTAGCTAGAAAATAGTAAAAATGAATAATCGGTTGTTAGGTAGTTGGCAGATCAATCAAGATTGTAATTTTTTTCGTTTAAATTCTTATTTAATACATGTCGTGTAATCATTCTATTTGGGCAATTATTTTTCTCATTATCTTTTTGTATATAGTATAAAATTTAAATGGCCAAAATTGTAGAACATTATCGATAAAAAAAATGTATTGCTCATGTGTGATAGATTTGGTTTAGCCCACTATAATTTGAAGCACAATCATATTTTCGGTTTTCCTGTATATTTCGATGTTTGAAGCACGGTAATTCTTATTGATATTGTAAATAATTCTAAATATTTCTTAGATTTTTTAATATAAATAAAATATGAATATAGATAACATGTAGTAGTACTTAATAAAAAAATTGGAATTAAGAATTACTCTAGGTTTGGTTGAGCCATTAATAAAATATAAAAAATATGTAATTGGGTCGCAGTTTAGGTGTGTACGTACAAAAAAGAATAAGAAATTATTATACTTAAAGATTGGGTTAAATCGGATTATTGGTAAATGTAATCCAAAGGGAGGAAGTATGTCGGTCAGTTACATTGTTTATTAACATTCAAAATCCTAGTTTTATGCGTAAGTTTTATGCTTATATAGTTTGAATCTTGATGGCTTTTATATGAATGGATGAGCATGAGATTTAAACAATACTACATAAATGCTTGCTTATTATGAATTTTGTCTTTATTTTATAGCTACGAATCCTTTTCTTATCTTACAAATAAGACAACATAAAAAAAATTGTATAACATCCTCCCACGTGCGTCAAAATTCATATAATTAAACAACATTTTTATTCAGCTTCCAACTCTTGTTCGAGGAAATATGTATTTTTTTAAAAATTATTTTTACTATATTTAGTGCATGAAATTTAAAAGCTGGATCGTGGAGAACTCGAATCCTAGACACAGACACTTGTTCTCGAGCATTAACCCCTACTATTAGGCCAACACATGTACGTAAATATTCATAATTTTATCAAAAAGGAATTGAATAAGGCGTATAGCTAGTAAACATAACTAATAAAATTATGTATATTCTTATGTTATTTTATTTCGTTATAATGAGTCAACTTATCTATTGTATAGGTTATATCCTTTTACACCGTCACGAGACTCATCACGAGTCAATGACTAAATTAAAATCATTTATAGGAAAACAAAAGTCAGATCTAAGTTTTAATCCAAAATGGTTTGTCCTTCTAGATGTTCTTCAGTTCAAGCTTCCATAAATGTTTTTGTTTTTTCCTTTTTCAAAAAATGAGGCTCTTAATTTAGTTTCAATCCTTATGTTCACATAATCACATCTTACATAGTACTATAATTTTATTTTTTTTCTGTATTTAAAATTAAATAAAAATCTCTAAACCGATCCAAATAATTAGTTTGTTTGCCTAATTGGCCGAAAGTTAATTAGTACATATACATGATCCATTTCCCCTTTTTAGGAAGAATAACATGATGAGATAGTAACTTATTTCACCAATACAAACAAACAAATCATACTGCATGCCAGTATTTATGATTTTTTTTCCATTAATGATTTTTCTTTTTGTACCTATAAAGTAATTCATAAAAGAGAGACTATATTTTTATGCAAATCCCAAACTTTGGACTGTGTTGCAAATTAGACTCGATTTTTTTAAGTGTTTAATAATGTTTCAACTTTTCATCTCTTTTATTTTCTGAAGTCTGAACTGAGATTTAGACATTCATTTTGAAACTCAAATTAAATAGAACTTTTTTAACACTCATTGCTTATCTTGGCCTCCCTTGTTTTTATTTTCATTATGGACATCTGAAATTGTAACTCAAAACCATCAAGAACTTCAAATTTCGTCGCACCAATTATTGATTCAATTAGTAATTGATTATAAGGGTGGATAGAAATAATACTATGTTTCAAAAGTCCTAAAATCCATTTTGAATTTCAACATTGAATTGATGTCTAAATCTTAACCCCCCAACTAGCAAAAGAATAGAAGGAGCAAATTTTTAACCATGTTAAGACAATATTACATCATTTTAAAAATTGAGATTGATTTACAACAAGGTCCAAAGTATATTAATACTAAATCAAGTAAAATATTATTTTCAATAAAAAAGTGTAATTAATTTATGGTTAAGAAAAGAATAATTTGTTTTTACCCTATAATTAGTTAGAAGTTAAGTGTCATCTACAATAAAATTATCATTTATAGTGAAAAAAGTATCATTATTCACGCATGCGTAACTCCGTACAAAAGACCAATTATGATACTTACATTGCAATTTATAATAGCAAAGAGATTTTATTTTAATAATTTTGCATTTAAATTCGATTGGACGTAACATACCGATCAATAAGATATATATGCATATTTTTCACATATATCAATCAATATACCAGCCCCAAATTAGATTGGTTGTTGAAATAAAAGTATCTTAGGAAGTTAAGCATGATTAAGTTAAGCTTTAAGTTAAGTTTTCTAAAATAAAAATGAAGCTTTAAAGTCTTTGACTAAATGTTGGTAAATTTAAACTCTTTGAAAACGAAAGAAAGCTGCTGCAGTCATGACAAATAAAAGTGTTTTCAAATACAATACCACTTGCTTTTTCTATTTTTCCTTTTGTGGTTGCTATTATTTTAACACTAAAAAGTCATAACTATTCTCACGTACATATTATTGGACCATCTAGTATGTCTGCTTTACGCGTTTCCAAATAGTACTTGCATTTGCATGGATAATATATGGCTAAATTATTTTACTTCTATTTCTACTTCAAAATAAGATTCTACTTCTATATATGTTGAGATGTATTTTCATTTTCTGGATTTGGAGTATTAATAAGTTAATTCTGAATGGCATGGGTCGTTGTAAAAGTAGTTTAACATTTAAAGTATAGAACATGAAAAAAAATTCTAACATATAAAAAAAATTGTAAATATGGCAAACAAAAAAGTTTTAGCAGTTCAGATCATATTGGCAATTTTTGGACAAAGTGGTTTATGATCATTTTATGAGGTTATTTGTAGCCTTTAAAAAAATTAGAAATTCTTTTTTATATATATTTCAAAGGTCATATCATCTATAATTCAGTCCAAAAGTCATATCGGAAAATGTAATTTATTTGGTATTTTGATTAAGGAAGGACTCTATACAAAGATGATTTCGCTAAAAGGACCTTTCAATTGTACTATATTTGATCGGATTTATTAAAATAAGTAGAAAAAAAATTCGGTTCAAAACTTTAAATAAAGGTCGAGAAACTAAACGCGTTATGAATGAAATTGACCAAAGCAAAAATAGGAAGAGTGCTGTCAATTATTGTCTGCATTCATTATTGATTTGACAAAGACGTATCTTTGATTAATAAAATGAACAAAGACATTCTGAAAGATAAACATGCAATGATCGAATATTTCATGGGCCATAAACCAGACTTTAGCCTAATAAACATGATGAATTCAACCCGAGCCCAACATGCATAACACAATTGTGACACAATTTTGAATGATATATTGTGCCATAGCAATTTTAAATATTTACAACAGAATAGAAATTGGATGGGAAGATTACATGAATGTATAAAAAAGATGTAATTAATCACAATGCACACCAACAAAATAAAATCCAAATATAGTCCAAGCTGCTTGTATATGTACTAATCTTGCTTATATAAATCAAAGAGTAATAAGAGTAGCATAAAGGAATTGATTCCATGTATCTGGCACTCCCGGAAGGCACCAATGAGTGCAATCCATGCCGATATGTCTAGGGTTTCCGTAAATAGAAGGGTGCCCGTCGACTCTGAACTGCGACAACCGATTGATGTCTAACAAGTTCACTCGTTTCCTGACACCCGCCAACACGTCTTTCAATACAATGTCGGCCCTGTTGGTGTCATCACCTTCATCCATTTGTTGGTTCAGGGGCCTCCGCGCTCCCCCGCACCGTTGCAGCTCCGGCTTGCCCCAATACGTGGCACTATTTACAAAGAAAATTTCATCCATTAATAAGTCTAACGCGCTTTCAAATTACTCAATTGACGATAACTAACACATATAATATTCCAAAATGTTACTTACTTCCAATGATCGGGAGAAACACCCTGAAAAAATATCTTGATTTTCTTGGGATTCACGTATTTGTCCACCCATTTTCCCCACGTTCTCAGAGCTTTCTTATACGCCTCCAACCTATCCATATCGGGTATCATCGTCTTTCCATCCTTAATAAAATCCCATCTGAAATTCGAAAACGCATAAAATTTTTAGTTATATTCACTACGTACACCAAAAAAAAAAAAAATCCAATTTTTCAATTTTTTTGTATTACGGTTGTTTATTTCCCGCATGGAGCCACCAATGCCACGTGTCGAAAACCAATACGTCGCATTGCAGCCACTGCTTTGAACTACCCGCAACGGAGTCGAGTTTCAACACTCTTTTCCCGTTTTGCATCACCAAATCCACAACAAATGCATTTCGCAGATACATCAACGTGATGTTCAATTTCTGCAAATTAATTATAACAAATCATAATTAATTATTATTTTTTTACCAACTATACAAATGTAATTTTTTTTTCCTTAATAATTAATTAATTAAACTAACCGGGAAAATAATGGTGGATAATAAGCCCTTGGTTGTGGTGGGCTGGTAAGGAGTAGTTGGATAGGCAGCGTGAATCATGCATGCCAAAGACTGCCACTGGTTCATGCTTAGTGAGTCCCCCACGAACATTATGCGCTTCCCCCTCACTTTTCTCGTAAAATACGCCCCGTTCCACCTACACAACTTTCCAATTTAGTCGAGCCGAGTCGAACACCAGCAAGCACCTCACATGCCAATTGCATGTCCAAAATCATTACGAATTAAAAATACAAGGCGGACACGGAAAAAAATTTGAAAAATTACGTCACATTTTATCTAGTGCAAAAATTGTCACGAACAGCACCAACCAGGGCGTCAGTCTATTCAGGGCCAGACACAGAAAAATGATCAGAGGGATCGCCAACCTTTTTTTTTATCGGATAAAGTTAGTTATTAGTAGTTAGTTCACCAAGCACCCAACACTCCAAGAATACATCACCAAGCCTCCTTATAACTCCAAATTCGTTCCCAAAGGGAATCGAACCCGGGTCTTCCACAAAGGGAGGAACCCAGTGGCCCCCTGGTTAAGGGATCGCCAACTATATATGAAATTTCGGAAAATTCTTAGGATTTTTTTTATGCTTACTACAATTTCACATTTTATCTAGAGTAATTAATATAACTAAATTGAAGAAAAAAAGAAAGAAAAAACACAGTTGTCACACAGTGAGGGTGTTTAATTTGTCACCTTGGTAAGTTGCAGTTATTGGGCTGCCATTTATATTTCTGATACTGAAGATCCGACCGTCCATTTCCGGTGCAGTTAAACTGCTGCAAAATAAACGGGCACGTCTCGGCGCGGTAAAGCGGGTACGCTTTATCAGAAACCCATCTCCCTCGGTATAAGTCGCATTCCTGCGCGGCTGAGTATTGCGCGAGAAGGAGCAGTGTAACTGCAGCAACCGCACAGAGAGGCACCGCAGAAGAAACCATACCGGAAATTGAAGAGAGAAAGAGGGATTGGTTTTAGTTTAGCAGCTAATTGAGTTTTTTGTGATTAAGTAAATCGGCCTATTTATAATTAGCGCGCTCATGCAAATGCAGCGCTGCGATATTCCATGGCACAACTCAGAAATTGATGGTCGGTATCCAATTGCTGTTTGATTAAATTAATTTCCTCTTTAAAATGATTAGTTTGACATAATTAGTACTTATTAGGGATATTAACGTGGGTTGCTAATTAAATAGTGCGTAGGGTGAGAAGTTCAACGCCTTGATTAGGATTGGAAATGATTGTTGATTGATGACGGTACGAGAAAAAAAATGAGAGTACAATAGAATGGGGATTACGTGGGTCGAAGTGGAACATTATTTAATGGAAAAAGTAAGCAAAAAATAAAAATAAGTTTTTTTTTAATTCATTAATTAGAGACGTGAGAGATTATGGCGCTGCAAATAACGATTAAGGGATGAGAATTAATGATTATGTACGAAAATACGTACATTCATTCCTCTTGAATAAAAAGGCATGTTATCAAGATTCAAGTGTATAACAAAGCTGAAAAAGGAATGAAATATTAGTAAAAGGAAAATGAGATTTTTAGCTACTTTTGTTAAATTAGTCAGTTTTTTTTTTATCGATTGAGTAAAACTATGGAATGAATTATTTATATATTTGGAGTCAAAATATGATTAAATATCTTTAATTAGCTTGTTGAACTGGTTCTGCCTCTTTTATAATTTTATCCCCATTAATTCAGAAAACATGCCCCTCGTCCCTCGTGTTCATACTTCATATCATGATAGTTAATTAAATTTATTTTTATGAGTTAATGTGCTATTTAAATATGTACGCCAGGGTTAGAAGAGTCCATCTAAAACAAAAAAATTGTAATATAGTAAAACCTCTATAAATTAATAAATTCTCTAAAATAATAAAATTTTCCGGTCCCGACTTGGGTCTTTGTAAAAAAATCATCAAACTCGATAAGATAATAAGATAATAACTTCTCGTAAAATCCCTTTATAAATAGGGGTAATTGCGCCAAAATACACGAACTTTAATCAAATTCTGGTTTTGCACATGACGTTTAAAATCTTTTTGTAAA
>JAYJMF010064164.1:0-19923 GCA_036873715.1 Salvia sclarea
ATACTTTTAATCCATAAATTTTGGATTTGTATTCACTTTTGTGTTTATTTACTAAATACATAAAATTTGTGTTTACAGTATGCACAACTCAATGTATTTCATGAACAAGAGATTTCCGAAAAAAAATAACTAGGTTCAGATCATGGAGGAGGCGGAATTTTTATTTTGTAGATTTTGTACTCTTATTCATCTAATTCAATTCTCACTGAAATGGGGCATTCTCAATCTAGTACACCCCGATTTACAAATATCCATCATTAAAATTAAAATATACTATATAATTAAATAATTTACAGTTATCACAAATGCAAGTGTAGAAGTTACACATCGAATTAAATTTTGTATGTTAGAGTTATCTCATCATTATATCAACAAGAAGTTCACAAACTAATGGATTGAAAAATTAAATCAATATAATGCATTATCGAGTGACTTGGCTCATTTACAGCTCTGAACAGTTAACTTGACTTTGGCCTATATATAATGATTGAATTGGAGACTTGCACCCACAAGCATACTACTTCACACCTCTTCATCTATATCAAAAAAATAAAATGTTCTCTCACAAAGGATTTGCTATGAAATTCATTCTCATTGTTTTTCTAAGCATAGAGTCTAACCTTTTACTTGTTTCAGGTTACTCAAGGTGTCCAAAGAGGGAGAGAAAAGCTCTTCTTCGGTTCAAAAACGGCCTCACCGACTCCCACGACGCCCTCTCATCGTGGCAGACTAGGCCAGACTGCTGCGACTGGGAGGGCATCGTGTGCAGCAACGCGACTACAGGTCACGTAGTCGCGCTCCTGCTTCACAATTCCTCCCTTGGAGGTGACATAGGCCCCGCCTTGCTCGATCTGACTCAATTGAGCCGTCTCGATCTGAGCTACAACCGTTTCCAAGGGACCAGAATCCCAGAATTCATGGGTTCCATGAAACAGTTACAACACTTGAATCTCAGTATGGCCTCCCTCACCGGAGCCATCCCTCCCCAACTAGGAAACCTCACAAACCTACGCACACTCGACCTCTCCAACTACCTTCTAGAAGATGACACGTCGTATCTGAACAGCCTGAACGGGCAGATCCCAGACATGTTTGCTAGGTTGAACCTCCTGGAGCATCTGGATCTCTCCGGAAACATCCTCCAGGGCGAAATCCCGAAATCTCTAGGGAATTTGAGTCATTTGAAAGTCTTGAACTTGCACCACAATGACTTACAAGGACACATACACCAAACATTTGTAAATTTGCCTTTCTTGGAAAATCTAGACCTAGGTTACAACCAACTCAGTGGACCACTTCCCTATCTGGGCGGGCTTTTTAGGCTCCGAAAACTATATTTTGCTTATAACAAATTCACTGGGCCCGTCCCGACTAGCCTGGGGCAGCTTCTGGACCTAGAAGTTGTAGATCTTTGTTTCAATTCATTACAAGGCAAAATTGATGAATCCAATCACTTCATCAAGCTCCACAAACTCAAAGTGTTGGATTTCTCTTTCAACACAAACCTCACTATGCAGATTCCTCCAAATTGGAATCCTCCTTTTCAGTTGGATATCATAAACCTCGGAGGCTGCAGACTCGGCCCGATTTTCCCCAAATGGATACGCAATCAGACAGATCTCTCATGGCTAGATCTTTCCTCAAGTGGCATATCCGATTACATGCCTAAATGGTTGTGGAGTTTGTTCCCTTCGTTGCCTAAAAACTCGACTCTCTCTCCCTCTCGCGCTTCTCACCATCAGTCGTATACGTACTTGAATCTCTCTCATAACCAGATCAATGGCGCCATTCCTGATTTATCATCTTACCAAATTGATATAATTGATGTGAGTGGTAATAACATTTCCGGCCCTATCCCATTATTTCAGCCTCATACATACATTTTTCAGCTGAGCCAGAATATCTTCACCGGCTCTGTCAAATCGATGTGTTTGCATTTCCATCTCTCCCTCTTGATTCTCGATCTCTCGAGCAATCGGTTGGAGGGAGAGCTTCCCGACTGCTGGGACAAAATGCCGGGCTTGAAAGCGCTCAACTTAGCTAACAATAGCTTCTCTGGTGAAGTTCCTCCCTCCCTCGGCTCTCTGCATTCCCTCGTTGCGTTGCATTTGCGCGACAATAGATTATCCGGTGAATTGCCTCTGGATTTGAAGGAATGTAAGAGTTTGATACTGCTTGATGTTGGTGAGAATGAGCTAACAGGGGAAATCCCTGTATGGATTGGTGAAAGCTATGCATCTTTGATAAATCTTAGCCTCCGCAGCAACAGATTCCGTGGAAGTATTCCTCTTGAGATATGCAATCTTACTCGGATGCAAGTTCTAGATGTTTCTAGAAACAGTCTGTCGGGGGAGATTCCGGAATGTTTCAGCAATTTCACTGCTTTGGTTGAGAGGACTAATGAAAGCGCGGGAAATATTTTGCATATAGCCATTCAGATACCTTATGATGTGCAATCTTCTGATGCAATTGTTATTACAGAGGATATTGAGTACTCATTGGTCCAATGGAAAGGCCGGGAATCCGAATACAGGAAGAATCTCGCGCTTCTCAAGCTCATTGATTTGTCGAGCAACGGATTGGTTGGAAGCATCCCTCACTCGTTTTCTCGTATGAAGGAGCTGATTTCCTTGAACCTGTCAAGAAATAGTTTAACAGGAGATTTAATTCCTGATATTGCCCGAATGGAGATGTTAGAATGTCTTGATCTGGCAAAGAACCGGCTATCAGGGAAGATCCCGATGGGCTTGGCTCAGTTGCATTATCTAGATGTGCTTGATTTGTCGGAGAACAATCTCACGGGGAAGATTCCAACGAGCACACAACTACAGAGCTTCACTGCATCTGTCTATGGCGGGAACGATGGACTTTGTGGGCCCCCTCTCGCGTTGTGCCCGGGAGAGGGCGGCCCGGGCAAGGTCAACGTTACTCGAGGAGAGGATTTGGAGGAGGAAGATGAAGATGAAGGGATTTGGAAGCTCTCACTTATGCAAGGATTTGGCATATCATTGGCATTTGGTTTCATTGTAGGGTTTTGGGGAGTTGTTGGCTCTTTATTGGTGAAGAAATCATGGAGATATGCTTATTTCAATTTCTTGGATGATGTTGGAAATTGGTTTCTTGTGACTATAACTATTTTTCTAGCTAAGTTGAGAAGAAGTTGACATAGAGGTAATTATTTTTGCATTTTCCATTTTGTTTGTAAGATATAAAGTAGAGCTGTCAAATTTGGTCCAAGCTCGTCCAACCTGAACTACGTTTCCTAGGCCATGTCTTTATAGGCCCCATTTTTTTTTTTTTTTTTTGACATATCTAATAAAAGTATTGCTAAATATTTTAATTAATTTTCTAATGAAATTTGTAACTTGTGGTGATATTTTTCAGATGAATTTCTCCCTATATGAAGCCAAATGGACGAACTGATGGATGGTGGTCTTCCATAAATTCTCTGCATTTTTCTTTCACTTTGTTTCATATGTAAAAATTAAGTCGATGTTTTTTTATATATGTTAAAAATTTGGGCCAAGGTAGAAGGTGTGGAATCAAGCAAAGTTGGCTGGACTAAGCCCATTGGGCCTCAGCCCAAAAAATAGATATGCATAATCAATAATCACTTCAAGAAAAGTCACATCAATGTAGTGAAATCCATAGATTCGAAATAAAAATCAGCACACATTATTTACGACGAAACAGATAAAACAGAATAAATAAAACCAACATCGAACTACTTTCTTCGATCAATATTGTAAACAACAAAATTAAGAAGTAGATTTTTTACTTAAATTTTTAAATTAATATTATGAAATGGTGTTTCTATGGGATCTGTTTCACTGTGCATTTCATCGAACAATTGGTATGCATTTCTCAGAATACTAGATTTCACTGTGCATTTCATCGAACAATTGCTATGCTCTATGCTGAGATGAACTAGACTCGTTGAATAACCATCAAATGGAATAAAAAAACATGGAATATAGTTAATTAAATATTAAATGATGACATTTTATTATAAAAATTGTCTAAGCCAGCTATCATATGTTATTTTATTTTCCCTAATCTATCCCCAATTAATTAACTTGTTGAAATGAAAGTAGATGTTGTATTTTATCTAATCTGCTCTCTTGATTGCTCAGTTTATGTTTATTTATTTATTTGCATTACGAATTTAGCAGAATTAGCGTCCATTAATCACTGGTTTACCAAAAATTAATTATCAGGAGCAGTTGGCATGTCTGCTTCATGATGTAATTTCTATTAAACAAATCTACAAGTATCGATAATAAAATTAATTTGGTTAGTGGCGATGGGAGAGCACACCTAATCCAGCATAATTATAATTAGAGGTGACTTTTCAATTAAAAGTAAGCTCTCCACTTCATAATTATATTTATACAGTTGAATTTCTGAATTTTCAAGAATTTAGGAGCTAGTTTTTGAATTCCCTAAATTAGCATGTTAATTCACGAATTTATTGACAAAACACAATGAACAAATGAGTTGTGATAGAGAGAGAGAAGAACACACCTAATTCAACATAATTTTAATTAGAGTTGACTTTCGATTATAATAATAGCAAGTGGCTGCCTCCCCACATGGCTTATATTTATTATAATTGGCTAAGCCAGCTGTGTTTTGTCTGTCTTAATTATATTATCCTAAATATTTTAAACCAAGCATTTAATTTCATTCTCCATTTAATTAACTTGTTGAATTTGACCATAATAAGTGTTAATAAGATTTATGAAATTTAAGTTCAAAATGCGTTCCAACTTTCAAAGACTTCACACGCGAAGATAAGGAAAAGAGAGTAATTGAATCGGCGAAGAAACCGAGGTATTTTTTCCCACTTCTGCTTAGATTTTTGAATTGTTTCTAAATTTTACATGATTATAGGTTAGATCTTTGAAATCTTTGTGGCTTAGATTAGATTATATCTAAATTTTTAATTGTGTATGTTTTCCCACTTATGCTTAGCTTGGATCATTTCGGAGTTCAAATTATACCACCAAAAGCAAAGTTAGAAATATATTTGAAGTTTTTTTCAAGGTTTGGGAAAGGGATCCAATCTGATCCGTTGATGTTGATGGATGGACGGTCAAGATTGATTCTCTGAATTCGATAATGCTTTCTTATGTATTAGATAATGCTTTTCCATGATTATGATTTTTTATGTATACAATAATGTTTTCATCGAGATTGTTATGCTTTTTCACCTACAAAATAATGCTTTTTGAATACTAAAGTTATGCTTGAATCCTAGTTAACAATCTAGCTAGGGAAATATCCTAGTAGATGTATACTTTTCACTCAGCTTGAATACTAAATGTAAATGTATACTTTTCCTTGCGTGTGTATGAATTTATATATAATAGTTGAAGTACAAGTATAATTTCAAATATTTGTTTAATGAATTATGCGGTGTTATTGTGAATGTTCTTTATTTTTAATGTGGAAATAATTTTTAATTATTTGCCCGATATTGTTTGCATACTGCAGTGAAATAATAGCTGATTATTCAAGTTTTTGAGGCCAGATCCTCTAAAATAATCCAATACCTCCTTTTACATCTATGGATGATTTTCAAATGCCTAAGGAAGTTTTAAAATCTACCAAATATTGCATAGAACATTCTTAATTATTTTCTACAATGTAGAATCTTATGTAATTTGTTAGATTTAGATTGCTGCATATGGCGGAGGCCGTCATATTAGGATATGTATATATTAATACTTTAAAAAAATTATTCTTTTCCTTGTGTTTGTATGAATTCACAATAGTTAAAAGTACAAGTATAATTTCAAATGTTTGTTTAATGATTTACGGATTACACTTAATTAATTAATGTGGAAACAATTTTGTTTGTTCAATATCATTTGAATGCTGCTGCAATGACATTAATGTTACCATTTTTGTTAACTCTAGTTTGCTGCATATGGCGGAGGCTGTCATCTTCGAGATGATACAGAAGCTGGAGAGTTGGCGGGAGGTTTATATGCCGATTCTCGAGAAACACTCGAGAAAATCTGTGGAACCAGTAAAACTGATACTTGATGAGCTGAGAATGATTGCGGATTTCTTGAGAGGCAAGGAATTGGGAGATTGTAGCAGGCTAAATTATTTTATATGTGACATTGTTGGGATGATTCAAGACATTGTGGAACTCACAGAACACAATATTAATATGACTCTTACCAATCATGTCGTGTATACACGAGATTGGGTGAGGGAGGCAAGAATGCACATGATTAATTTGGGAGTCGAAGGGGATGATCAAACCCTCGTCTCAGAAGAGAATGTTGGAGAAGGAGACGAAGACGACGAAGAAGAAGATGTGGTGGGTTTGGAGGAAGACGTGCAGGTCCTCCTTCGTAGAGCGATTTTTAACGAGAAGAGAGGACTCAGGACTTTGCTTGTCAAAGGCATGCCTGGCGTCGGAAAGACAGCTCTTGCTAGAAAAATCTACAACCACATGGCCGTCGTTGGTCAATTCAAGCACCGTGCTTGGGTGTGCCTTTCCAGTGACTTGACTTGCAAAGAGATACTTATGAAGATAATACAACAGGTGGTGGCCAACAACGAACGACTACAAGAAGATTTGTTATTGGAGGAAATGGAGCGCGCGGACAACCAAAGTCTCCAACAAATGCTTCACCAACTCCTGCAAGGAATGCCATATTTTATAGTTGTCGACAATTTGATGAAAGGAATGGGCTACCAGCGGAGATCTATCTATAATTGTCTTCCTAGAGGAGGTATGTCCACTTTTCGTACCTAATGAACGGCTATCAATTTCCCCCGTCGTACAAAAATAGAAGATAAATGGAAAGGCAAATGTTTACGAGGCATGCAATTCTTCAAAATGATTTGAAGTACAGACGAAGATGTTAAAAAACGTAGCTAAAAAACGAGGCAACTATTTAAATAGTCGTTTTAAGTACTAAAACTAAAAATTATCCCGTAGATATAAAAAGATAAAAAGTACCCTCTCATTTCACGAATTTGGACATGCGAATTCATGAAATGTAATATTTGTTAAATATTGCGTGACAAACCGTTTTTCAATGAAATATGTTATTCTGAACCAATCTTGAATGCTCGAGCAATACAAGTCAAACAGTCTAGCAATTCTAGGGAAAGTTTTTGGAACAATTATAGGTATCTTTATTACATTGGCTAAAACTTATTTGTTCTTATTTATTTCTATTGCAACAAGATGGACTTTACCAAGACTGAGAATGGACCAACTGTTAAATCTTGGATGGAAATTTCTTTTACCTATTTCTTTAGGTAATCTATTATTAACGACTTCGTTCCATCTTCTTTCACTGTAAAGGATAATGCTCGACTTTCACAAGAAAGAAATAATCTAAAAGTTTTGAAACTAAAAAAGTAATTAATCCTGTATTAAATAATAATAGTAATTGATTTGAATTTTCTCCAACTGTCCCTCTTTATATCGTTCTTATGTAAGCAGGAAAAAGTAGATTGATGCTCACAAGTCGCTCTGAGGATCATTTAGATTATTTATCTATATATCTTACTAGTGAACCTTACACTCATGAGATGAAAGCTTTGGATTCTGATAAGGGCTGGCAATTGTTCTTGAAAACAATAAATAAATTTACAAGTGTTGAAGAGCAATGCAAATTCCCAAAGCATGTGGAGAAGAAGGGAAAACAGATGTTGGCAATATGTGGCGGTTTGCCCGTAGCTATAATAGATGCGGGAAGGCAGATAGCAAAGCAAAGACTTGAAAAAGGGGTTGCCTGGGAAGAGCTTTTTGAAGTTGATTCAATTGATTTGAGTGCATCACTGTCGTTGCTGGAATCGAGTTATCGTGAATTGGATGAAGAACTCCAGGAGTGTTTCATTTATGTGGCCTTCTTTAAGGAAAATGCAATAATCAGGGCAAAAAAGTTGGAACACATTTGGGTAACCTCAGGAGGTTTTACGACAGACAGTGCTACATCATTCGTGCTCACTTTATCTCGTAAATCCTTTGTTGAAATCGTGGACGAGGAGGATTACAGAATAAAGAAGTGTTGCATCAATCCTCTACTCCACAAGCTATCTATCAAGATAGCAGAGAAGGAAATGGGATTTGAGATATTAAGGAACTTTGATGGAAATAGTAATGGAGCCAACTCTCAGCCCAGTCCTTGTCATCGTGTTATCCATTGTGGCAGAGACAAGTTCGATTACTCCACGAATCAAGATAAACATCTTCTTTCTCTCATCTTCCATGGAGGTGGTTCATACTTGGAAGATGCTAATTGGAAGAGGTTTGAGCTTCTCAAGTTGCTCGACTTGGAAGATTTCGGGCTCAAGTTTTTATCAGAAACAATGGGGACCACACTGATGGAATTAAAATACTTGGGACTGAGAAAAAATTACATACAAGAGATCCCACGCTCGTTGGGGTGCTTGAAAAAGCTCGAGGTTCTCGATATAGCTCAAAACTTCATGGTGGAGGTGCCGGATATTATATGGGAAATGAGTGGCCTTAAACATCTCCACATGTCTGATGTGATTTGCCCGAAGCCTTTGAAGATGGACACACTGGAGCATCTGGAGACCTTGGCCTACGTCTCGATTTCCAATGTCATGGGCTTGGAGGCCAATACTTCTCTTGTAAGGTTGGGCATAGAAGAAGTTGATGAAAACTTGGATGTAAGCAAACTCAACGCATCACTGGATACGTTGAAAAACATTCGTTACCTTACCTTGAGAGGGTTTTGTTTCAGAAGCATGCCATATTTGAACAAGGTTCTTATTCCCTTTGATTTGAGTGGACTCAAACTTGATGGACTCCTACCAGGGTTACAAGGATTATATATTTTCCCTCTATATTTTAGAGCATTGAGCTTGGTTAATAGCTGCCTTGATGAAGACCCCATGCCAATGCTACAGAAGTTACCCTCTTTAAAGTATCTCTTACTGCAAAATGCATACACTGGTCGACAAATGGCGATTGACCAAGACGGGTTTCCCGATCTCCTACAGCTGCGCATCAAAGAGTTGTGGAATCTGAGAGATTTAAAGGTTGCCGGAATGGAGAGTCTCGAAAATTTAGAAATAAGCAGTTGCCCGTATCTCGACACCCTCCCAGAAGAGATTTGGTCGTTGAAACGTCTCAAGGAGTTCAAGATGGTGACAACCAAAAAAATCGCAACAAAGATCAGGAAGTCGAGCGTAATACCCAAAACAATGGGCGTGGATATCAGTCCATAGTTTGAAGTTTATATATAATTAAACTAAGACGTACTTCTTCCGTCCCTCAAAAGTGTGCAAGGGACGGAGTGACACAGGTTTTAATATAAAATAGTGATAATGTGGTGTGACTGGAGAAAAGGTTCCACCTTTTAGGCTCCGTTCTCTTTGATGGAAAATTTATCATGGTAAAATGAGGGAAATGAGGGAAACGTCTGAAGGAGTTCAAGTTGGTGACAACCAAAAATATCGCAACAAAGATCAGAGAGTCGAGCATAATACCCAAAACAATGGGCGTGGATATATCAGTCCATAATTTGAAGTTTTATGTATTTCTTTCTGTTGGATTTTTGATGATATCTTCCTTTTTCCCCCACTTGTAAAATGTGTGTTTGCAGGAGTAAAATTGTTTACTGTTTTCACCAATAATTTATATGTACTTGTGAAAAAAGAGCTATGATTTATAAATTTTTGGTTTACCTATTATATTCTTGTACATCTTAATCTAAAACCACATCTTAGCGTACCAGTTTCTCTTGGGCATTTTGTCGAACGGTTGGGGAGATAAGTGCAGTTGGATATGATCCGTTTGATCAAATGCCCCAATGAAAAAAGGGAGTGTTCCAAATTATCGTAGTTTTCTAATTTTCCTTATAGCCTTGTATATAATATTCTAGTATGGTAGTTTTCCAAATACAATTAATTCATGATTGGAGCAGTAAAAATTGTATTTGAGGGGCAATATTTTAGTTTCAGTATTAGATATCTGAAATGTGAGGCTTAGTCTGGCCCCAGCCCATTGGGCCAAGGTATGGAATCAAGCGAAGTTGGTCGGCCCAAATATTTTTGGGCCGAGGCTGCCCAAACTTACATTGCAATATTTATATCAAATTTACAATGTGGATTTGGAAAACAAAAAATTGTGATATGCGTTATTTAGATAATCAAAGTAAGGATTAATTAATAATTTTAGGATTAGAGTAACCACCACTACTAAATACTTGGCAATACTCTCGATTCTATCTTTTTAAAAGAAAAAAAGAAAAAAAAGCTCTAGTAATATTGTGTAATTTATTAATTGTATCCAATATTGTTAGAATAGTGTCCTTTAATAAAAAGCAATTTTGTAGTAACTTTTATTTTGCATTTGTTTACAACAAAAATAACAATAATTTTCTCCAAATTATATTTCCGAGTCTGCTCGTGCCACTTAATATGTTATATAAATTAATTATATTTTTATATAATTATCTACAATCATTAGAATCGGGAGACGGGCAGATCATAGTTTTAAAAAAATAATGAAGGTAAAAATTTTGGACTCAAAGCATCACTATAGTTTCAATTAACTGTTTGATAACCGACCTCATAAAGTGAATTGAATTAAAAAGAAATGAGCCAATTTTAAATTGGATGAAATGAATATTTTAAATTCTGTATTATTTATTAAATTGATAATAAAATTAACTAGTTTTATTACTGCGTGTTAAAGTGGAAACTAAACATGGAAGGAGAGAGAGAATTTAGAGAAGAAAAGCTGAGTTTTATTGATTCTCACTGTGCTCAATTTATAGAGGCTTAACAGCTTAAGTAACCGCTTAACAAACTATAACAAATTGTAAATGTAAATATTACTACTACTAAATATTTGGCAAAACTACAATTAATTCAAAATCGGAGAAGTAAAAGTTGTATTTGAGGGGCAATACTTTAGTGATTCGATTAATGACTCTATACTCTAGTTACACCCATTTTTACTTAAAAGTTCAAATTGATGTTGAGAAATATTACCTCGAGTTACAATTAAAAAATTAATAATTTTAGAAGTGGAATAACCACTACTAGAAATAGTTGGCAATACTCTCATTTAGAGATCTCAAATGTGAGGCTGCCCAAGCCCATTGGGCCAAGTTGCCAGGCCCAAACGTTTTTGGGCCTAGGCTGCCCAAATTTACTTAGCAATATTTATATCAAATTTACAATGTGGATATGATGATGTGGAAAACAAAAAATGGTGATATGTGTTACTTTATTTATTACTAGAATAACCGCTACTACTAAATATTTGGCAATACTCTCAATTTTATCTTTTTTATTAAAAAAAAAGATACACGCTCTAGTAACATTGTGTAACTTATTAATTGTATCCATTGTTAGAATAGTGTCCTTTAATACAAGCAATTTTGTAATTTTTATTTTGCATTTGTTTACAACAAAAATAACAATAATTTCCTTCAGATTTTATGTCTGGCTCTGCTCGTACCACTTAATATGTTGCATAAATTATATATATTTTTCTACAATCATTAGAATTAATCGGCAGATCATAGTTTTAAAAAAATAATAAAGGTAAAATTTTTGGACTCAAAGCATCACTATAGTTTCAATACTAGACTGTATGAATAACGGACATCACAAGGTGAATTCGATTAAAAAGAAATGAGCTAATATTAAATGGAATTAAATAAAAATTTTAAATTCTGTATTATTTAATAAATTGATAATAAAAATAATTAAGATGATTACTGCGAATGGAAGAACAGTCACCTAATTAACCCAACATAATTATAACTAGACGTCATTTTCGATGATCGAAATTCTTAAATTAATTTATTCGAGGCCACTTTCGGCGCATGACGTAGAAATGTGGACGATGAATAGGAAACAATTGATCAATTTATAATGATAACATATTGTATAGGCCAGCTAATTTTTTATTTTCAAAATTTCAAAATTTTTGTCTGGTACTTGTGTTCTAAATTTATTATAATTATCTTATTAATTATTTGCAGGTGGTTGTCCCCTTCACGTGCCTTATATAATTATATTATCACATTAGTTGCTTAAGCCAGCTAATTTTTTCTTTAAAAATGTTATTTCTTGGATGTGTCCATTTTATCCCAATTAGTTAAGTTTGACCATAAGTTTGAAAGGTGTTCACACTCTCTTACAGAGACAAGCAGAGATAAGAAAAATGGATAAGAAGAAAAACTCACAAAGAGGTATTTCTTTTTGCTTAGATATGATTATAGTTTTGAAATTCACATGATTATGCATGTTTATTTTCTCAATTTAATAAATTTGTTGAATCATTTGAATTTTAAGTTTAAACTACCTTGCAACTTTGAAAAAGTAGGTGATTGAATCGGAGAATCGACTCCAGATCGGCGAAGAAACCAGGTATATATTTTTTTTTCCCACTTCTGCTTAGATTTGAATAGTTTTTATGTTTACATGATTATGTATGTTTAGGCTGAAATTTAATTTTTCCTAGATTCACGAAGATCTAATTCGGAATTAATTAATCGTTCGCAATCAACGTGTAATTCTAAATATTCCTCATCTCATAATAATAAATAAAAAATTAGATCTTCGTAAACAGTTGAAATGTTAAGAATAATAGACTAGTTTCAATACCATGGATATCTTAAAATGCAGAAAAAGGTCAAACTCTTTAGATTTGGGAGTTTGCTCTATTGTCCAAGGAGGCATTTTAATTTGGGAATTTGATTAGTTTTTAATTTTCCACTTTTTTGACCATCTTATCCTTCAAATATTCAATATTATATTTTCTCAATTTAAACGTATTTTTTTTTTAAAATTTGCCATGTCTATTCGAATCCCGTGTCCTAATGTTTGTATGATTTCAAATAGTTGTTAATTAATCAATAATATTATCATCATGCAATTATTTTGAATGTTCTATAATTAATGTGGAATTGCCCGGTATCGTTTTGCATACTGCTATGAAATTATATATAGCTGATTATTCAAAAAAATTCAAGCCTCTGAAATCGTGCAACATAGATCATAATGGATGATTTTCACGTGACAAGAAAAATTAAAAATCTATCACATATTGCATAAGCAAATTCTTGATTGTATTTCCATACTTGTAAAATCTTACCATATTTGTTAATTTAGTTTGGTGCATATGGCGGAGGCCGTCGTCTTAGGGGTGATACAGAAGCTGGAGAGTTGGGCGTCGGCTCATATGCGGAGTCTCGAGTTACACTCGAGACGCTCCGTGGAGCCAACGAAAGAGATATTTGATGAGCTGAGAGTGATGGAAAATTTCTCGAGAGACAAGAAATTGGGAGAGGGAAGCAGGGTAAATTATTTGATAGGCGACGTTGTCGATATGGTTCAAGACATCGTGGACCTCACGGAAGCAGATATAAGGTGGAAGCTCACCAACGAGATCGAGCTCACCCGTGAATGGGTGAGGGAGACAAGAATGCGAATGATCGAGCCTCTCATCGTCAGAACAGAGAATGCTGGAGGCGAAGACGAAGAAGAAGAAGATGTGGTTGGTTTGGAGGAAGACGCGAAGGTGCTTCTCCAGAGAGCGATTTTTAATGAGGAGGAGAAAGGGCTCTCCACTTTGGTTGTCAAAGGCATGCCTGGTATCGGAAAGACAGCTCTTGCGAGACAAGTGTACAACCATGCTTCTGTCGTTGATCGATTCAAGCGCCGTGCTTGGGTGTGCCTTTCTAGTGACTTGACTAACAAAGAGGTGCTTATGAAAATAATGCGACAGGTCGTTGGGAGTGAGGAACTTCGAAGAGATCACTCGTTGTTCGAGAAAATGGAGCGCGCAGACAACCAGAGTCTTCAAGAAATGCTTCGCCAACGCCTGCAGGGAATGCCGTATTTCATAGTTATTGACAACGTGTTGAAAGGAATGCGCTACGTGAAATCTGTCTTGAAATGTCTTTCTCAGGAAGGTATGTTCATTTTTGTACCTAATGAGTAGCAATTGTAAATTTCCCTCGTCATAAGAAATAGTAAAAGATAAATTGAAAGACTTAATGTTTAGTATGCATTGCATTAATTCTCTAAAATATGTTCATTTTAGTTACTATGTTTGGAACACAACAATATGTTCCCAACTTTTCAATTTTGCATCAATATGTTCTTGATTGAAATATGAATTAGATCGCTCGATTTAGTTGTTTGAGCATTAGTTCGATTTGATTACACTAGCTGAATTGAACTAATATTCTTGAATGCTCGAGAAATTCTATAGATGACAAGAAAGAAATAATCTAAAAGTTTTGAAATTAATTTTGTCCCTCTATATTGTTCTTGTGTAAGCAGACAAAGGAAGTAGATTGCTGGTCACAAGTCGCTCTCACGATTATTTAAAGGTCATCTCTTGGTCGGATCATGTAAAGATGGTCGGTTATATTCATGAGATGAAAGCTTTGGATCCTGATAAGAGCTGGCAATTGTTCGTGAAAACAATAAAAAAAGTTACAAGTGATGAAGAGCAATACAAAATTCCAAAGCATTTGGAGAGGAAGGGGAAAGAGATGATGACGAAGGCATGTGGCGGATTGCCGGTAGCTATAGTAGATGTGGGAAGGCAGATTGCAAAGCAAAGAATTGAAAAAGGGACTGCATGGGAGGAGCTTCTTGAAATTAATTCAATTGATTGGAGTGCATCACTCTCGTTGCTAGAATCGAGTTATCGTGAATTGGATGAGAAACTCCAGTCGTGTTTCATGTATATGGCCTTCTATAAGGAAAATACGATAATCAGGGCGAAAAAAATGGAACGGATTTGGGTGGTTGTAGGAGGATTTAGCGAAAGCGATGCTATGTCATTTATTTTCAATTTAGCTCGTGAATCCTTCATTGAAGTCGTGGAAGAAGGCGCTTGGCGAACAATGAAATGTCGCATCAATCCTCTGCTCCACAGGCTATCCATCAAGCTAGCAGAGGAGGAAATGGGGTTTGAGATATTAAGGAACTCCAATGGAGATGGTAATGGAGCCGGCTCTCGAACTAGCCCTTGCCGTCATCGTGTTATCAATTGTAGCAGAGACAACAAGTTTAATCACTACAACTCCAATCAAGACAAACATCTTCTTTCTCTGATCTTCCATGGAGGTGGTGCCTACTTGGACGATGCGAATTGGAAGAGGTTTGAGCTGCTCAAGTTACTCGACTTGGAAGATTTCGGGCTCAAGATTCTATCAGAAACAATCGGCACCACACTGATGGAGCTAAAATACTTGGTATTGAGAAACAATTACATACAAGAGATCCCACGCTCGTTGGGGAGCTTGAAAAAGCTGGAGATTCTCGATATATCTCAGAACTTCATTGTGGAGGTGCCGGATATTATATGGGAAATGAGTGGCCTTAAACATCTCTACATGTCAGATGTGATCTGCTCAAAGCCTTTGAAAATCGACACGCTGGAGCATCTGGAGACCTTGGCCTACATCTCGGTTGATGATGCCTTGGGCTTGGAGACCATGGAAAACATCACAAGGTTGGGCTTAGAAGAAGTCGATGAGAACTCGAATGTAAGCAAGCTCTTTGTGATGTTCAAAATTTTTTCTAACCTTTCGTTGAGAGGGTTTCGTTTCAGAAGCATGCCTTGTTTGGACGGGATCGGTGTTCTAGTTCATTTGAGTGTACTCAAACTTGATGGACTCCTAGCCGAGTTACCAAGTGCCGATAATTTCCCTCCACAAATTAGAGAGTTGAGCTTGGTTAATAGCTGCCTCGATAAAGACCCCATGCCGGTACTAGGGAAGTTATCCCACTTATCCCGCCTCAAACTGCGGAATGCATACACTGGCCGAGAAATGGTGATTCACCAAGACGGGTTTCTCGACCTCAAAGTCCTGCGCATCAAAGAGTTGTGGAATCTGAGAAGTTTAAAAGTTGGGGAAGGCGAAGTACCGTTGTATTGTCTGTGCCAATTAGAAATCGACAACTGTCCGTATCTGGAGACCCTCCCGGAGGTGATTTGGCGGATGTATCGTCTGAAGGAGTTCAAGATGGTGACGACGAAAGCCATCGCGACAAAGATCAGAAAAACGTGCTTAATAGCCAAAAAAATAGACGTTGATATCAGTCCATAGTTTGAAGTTTGATATGTTTTGTTATTGTGTGTTTACAAGAGTATCTTGGTTTGTGAAGCATTTCGTCGAACAGATGAAGGGCATCTTCACCATATCTACGGTAATGCATATTCCTGTAAATTTTTAAAGCCATTTCTCCAATTACAAGAAACAAATAAAGAAAATAAAGAATTAAGAGAACACATTATACACATTAGATCAAATATATGTAGTTGGTGATGCTGAAGATGACTGAAACTCGACATTAAGTTTCTTACAAAATTTCAAATCCAAAAGTTGTATATGACTCGTTTGTTGAAATGCGTCACTGAATAAATGAAGTTTTTTGGGCCTAAAAATTTTAGCCCAACCCAAAATTAGATATTTTTCTTGGGTCTAAACAATTATATTTGACATGTTTCAATTTTTCACATTTGAGTTGGGCTACACTTTCTAGGCTCAAAATATCTATTTTGATTTGGGCTACATTTTTAAGCCCAAAATTCACGTTTATCCAATCTCCCAATCATTTTATGCTAAGTTGCTCACAATCACAAATATTTATTCTTCGTTAGTTTTTATTACTAACATTATTAAGAAAAATCCAAAGTTTTGAAGCTATTGCCTCTCAATTAATATATGAAGCTAGACACTCCTGTTAGCATTTCGTCGAACAATTCATATGCATGTTTTGATCAAATCATTAATTTCCTTTGTGACGTTGACACCTACAGAGGAATCTTTCAAAGAGTTAATTTCGTCATTTAATTGATCACAAAAAACCTATACACAATCATCTTTTAGCTCATCATATAGATTAATCTTGTTCTGTATGTTGTGATTATTTTTTTAGTTTTTTTGCCGCCTTAACTAACTGCCACAACACATTTTTTAAAATAATTTTATTTTTAAAGTTGCGCATTTCATCAAACAAGTCATATTCAATTATCTTATTTTCGTCACCTTCAGCATCACCAACCACATATAATATAATTAATCAAATCTACTCTCTCGTTTTCTAAGTTTCTTTTTCTTGTTTCTTTTATTTGGAGAAAAAATGCATCATACAGTGCTGAATTAAGAGAATTGGATGTTAAATAACTTGGAATATGCGAATCGGTTAATAAATTTTCTTCAAAAACAACATGATAAGTTACGAAATAGTCAACTTAATATTGATGTTGAAATTAAGATGGTTAATTAAAGAAAGTGCACAACCACTCTAGCATATTATAATTAGAGGTGACTTTTCAATCAAATTAAATTCTCCAAATTAAATAATAGCAAGTGTCTGCTCCCTTTCTATATTATTAAAAATTGCCTAAGCCAGCTATTTCTCTTCCTAAATGTATTAAATTAAATTGGTTTATCCATTTTATAATATCCCAATTAATTGACTTGTTGGATTTGACCATTAAAACTTAAAACTGCCTTCCAACTTTGAAAAGGCATAACACTCACAAACAAGAAAAGCGAAACAAAGAAAGAAAATCGATTCGAGACCGACTTTAAGGAAAAGGAAAATATCACAAAGAGGTACTATTTTTCTTCTGCTTAATTAGATATGAACAGTTTTGAAATTCACATAATTACGTTTGTTGTATATGTATCGAGAAGTTAGATTTTTTAAATTCTTGGCTTCAAAATATAAGTTAACCCAAAGCCCAGAATCAGCGATATACAATTTTAATGTTTAGATTCGAAACTTCTTAAAGGTGGAAATCTCATATGAAAAGTCAAAATAAAAGAAAGTGAATGAAGATAAATAGATATTTAAATAAAATAAGATAAAAGATACTACAAATCTAACCTCTGTTACCATTTGATCCTTACAATATATCATGTTGTATAGTTGAATTCCTGCATTCTTGAAATTCGATTTTTGAACTCATGAAGAACTATATATGTGCCGGAAAATAAATAAAATGGCTATTTTGATGTATTAAATGTAAAATAAGAGTTCACTCCCATCACCAAATTAATGTGTTACACAAATTTTTAATTATTTAGTTTGCATGCAGAATCTTACCATTTTCGTGAATTAAGGGGCGGATCTAGGCTCGGGCATGCCTCGACAGCTGCCCGGGGATTTTTTTTTAATGTTATTATATTTATATTGTAGTTGTACGTATTTTTTTTACTCATTTTTCTTATTTAAAAATATAATTTCTTTCCGTTCAGTTATAAATTCCTAGCTCCGCCCCTGCAGTAGGTGATGACGGAGGCCATCATCTCCGGTGTGATACAGAGGTTGGAGAGTTGGGTGGCTAAGATGCCGGATACGGTGAGCCGGCACGAGGAGGTCGTGAGAGACGTGTTCGATGATCTAAGAATGCCGTCGGATTTCGCGAGAGACAACAAGCCGGCATAGGGGAGCCGGCTAAGTTACCTGATGGGCGACGTTGTCGAGATGGCTCAAGAGATCTTGGACCTCAACGAGCACGATTTTTGGGAGGCGTTCACCTACGAGATGAGCCTAACCCGAGACTGGGTGAGGGAGACGAGGACGCGCCTCACCAACTTGGGAGTCGCAGGATCAGGAGGCGGAGACGGAGATGGAGATGGAGACGAAGAAGATGTGGTCGGATTGGAGGAAGAAGTGAAGCAGTTCCTCAGAAGAGCAATTTTCAACAAGGAGGAAAGCCTCTCGACTCTGCTGGTCAAAGGCATGGCTGGTATCGGAAAGACTACTCTTGCCAGAAAAGCGTACAACCACTCAGCAGTTGTTGATCGATTCGAGCATCGTGCTTGGATAAGCCTCTCTAGTGGCTTAGGGCCACAAGGAAGTGCTTATGAGACTAATACAACAGGTGGTGGGAAGTGAGGAGCTCGAACGAGATTCGTTATTGGAGAAAATGGAGCGTGCAGACAACCAGAGCCTTAGACAGATGCTCTGCCAACGCCTGCAGGGGATGCCGTTTCTCATAGTTGTCGAGAACCCGCCCAAACAAACGCATAGCTTCAAATCTATCTTGAAAGCTCTTCCAGTTGAAGGTATGCTCCATTTTTTTTTTCTTGAGGTAAATAATTTAGAAATTATATTTGTTTTACGTATTTATGAGTACCTATGTTGTTACTACACTAAATTTGATGAATCGGTGCAGTAGGAGACAGTTGTATTTTTCTCAACTTTTATATGTAACAATATAGTTTCGCCTGTCTAAATCTGTTTCTAGATACAAAAATATAATTTCACCCGTCCATTTAGAAATTCCTAGCTCCGTCTAGAGACTAGGAGTTACTAGAATGAATTCATGTTAGTGGGGTGTTTATTCTGAGAGTAGTGAAGTTTTTTTATATTAGGGGAAGTTGAAAGGTCTCATTTTTAATAAGCCTATAAATTATTTGAATGAAGTTGACTAAATTCAAATTGACAGCTCATCCTCTAGTTTTTAGTCTTTGTTAGTTATCTCTTTGTTATCCATGGTAATTTTTTGAATGAAGATGGAAATCTTGAAAATTAGCATCAATTAATTTTTGATAATGTCGACCTCTAAATTTGTCTCGTTCTTATGTAAGCAGACAATGGTAGTAGAATGCTCCTCACAAGTCACTTTGAGAATCTTGCACAACTAGCCGATTATACTCATGAGATGAAACCTCTGTGATGCAGCACGTGCACCCCAAGGTTCGTTGGTGCCCGACCCGGTGCGTGTTCCTGTTGGGCCGGTTACAAGAGCTCGAGCCAAGCAATTCAAAGAGACGTTGATGGGCTTAATTCAAGAAGTTCAAGAGCAAGAGCTGTCCAAGAGGCCCATTGGCGAAGAGGGAACGAACAGCCCAAGAATAACCAATTTAATCCAAGCTGTTGGGCCCGAGTCTTGAAGATATGTAGTGCTTTTATTTGTGGCGT
>JAYJMF010064596.1:0-19910 GCA_036873715.1 Salvia sclarea
TGTGAAGACCGATTTACCCTTGTACGGATGCGACCCGATTTACCAATTTTGCCCTCCATTGTAATCTATAAATAGCAAGTCATTTCATTTGTAAAAGGGTGGATTGAATTCTATTGAAATATACTTGGAAGTTCTCTCATTTTTGTGTTCATCTATTTCTTCTCTTCAAGTTACTTTTTCCGGTGACCGTTTCCCTTCCGCCGCCGCTCGGATCCATCTCCGACCCGACTAGGTAATACTTTTTCTCTCTCTACCCCCTTTCTTCGATGATGGGTTCGAAAGAACTCATCAGTATCAGAGCAGGTCAAAATGGTATTCGATGTAGGATCTATTTGTTCACATGTGGATGGTCTGACGATGATTCGGCCCACATGTGCGGGGGCGTGTTGAAGCCACCCATTCTATCCCACATCAAATTGGTAAAGGTTCCTGACTCTATATATAAAGTGGAGTACCTTCCCCCCTTATGAGGCCTTTTAAGTCGGTAATGGCCCAATTCTAATAGTAATGAACAAGGTTTTGACACATACATAGTTTGAAACAGTCCGCATGCGGAACTGAATATGATTTCAACCAAAACACCATTAACAAAATCATACAGTATATTATTGTTTTTTTTATGCTTCATTGTCAAGGGAAGATCATTTCCGAGAAAAATGACTCAGCCAAATTAAGAATCACCTTTAAATTGTTCAAAGATTCGGCCCATCACCACAGACAGAAACATTAAAAAAGATCACCTTAAACTTGTCCAAACCAAATGTCAAATAGAAATGTTCTCCATAGGATGATAATATTAATATAGACACTTACACCAACTCAAATCCTTATAGAAGTTACCGAATTACATAACTTACACACTTCCATACAATATGAATGGATAATAGGAAGATATGTCCATGGAGAAGGTGATGAATTGAACGGCATAAAAGTAGCTAGTAATAAGAGCCTTCCCCATTTTCTGGCCTATGTTCTTGGCTCCACAGGATAACTCTGATACTAGAATTGTTTAAATGGCAGAGAAAATGAGAGCACTCGTCTGAAACCAAGAAAACTTGCTTTGCTCGAACTAAGTCACATCATTTCCAACGTCTAGGGGTGATAACTTGGATATATAAAAACAATATAGCAATGTTGTACAACTTTGAGCTCCTTTGATCCTTCAAAATTCAACCTATGATCCAAAGTAAACCACCCCTCCTAGCTAGTATTTATTTATCTCCTACAATTTCTCAATAAGTTGAATCCCACAAATAATAAATATTGAAAAACAACACACAAATCTGAGATTCTGCACAAGAACTGATTTAATAAGCCATTGGCAGTTTATCTCCTATAACTTCATGTTATCATATCCACACAAATTCCCAACACTTTCTTCCTAGAAATATTCAACCACTAGATAAATTCAAAGAAAAGCCTACACACAACCTCTCTTAATCTTGTATGTACCAACTCTATTATTCTAAGCAGCAAAATCAAATCTTTGACTATCCTAAATACAACCATACAAGGCTACTCCACTTCCAACAAATTTCATAATTCTGTATATCAATGTGATTATGCTAAGAAACATATGATATGACCACAAAAATCATTTCACCAAAAGAAGATATAAAAAACAAGAGTAAAACATCTTCAACCACATCATGATCAGCTTGATTCTTGAAAGGGGTTATATGTATATATACACATTCAGCTCAAAACATACAAAAAGCTACCACCTTGCAAAAAAAAAACTTACACACAATATAATCCATTTCCATCATCAATAAGAAGTGCCCTCCTCAAAATTAACCGTCCAAAGATTCTTCCAGCGGTCGGCGCTGGCCGAGCCGGGCGGATCCAAATCGACCCGGGTCCGACAAACGGGGCAATTAGGTTTCCGCCCAATCCACCTATCCACGCAATTCGAATGGAACAAATGCTTGCAAATTGGAATTCTCCGGCAGCTCTCCCCTTCTCGAAATGAATCAAGACAAATGGCGCAATCCGATGCCTGCGGCGAATCGGCCTCGCAATAGGCTAATCCGGGGAGAAGGGCGTCGAAATCCGGGATGGGCTCGGGGTCCGCGGCGGCGGGGTGGAGGAGGCGGGTGCAGCGGCGGCTGAAGGTGTTGGACATGAAGAGAAAGTGGAGGAGTACGATGGCGGCGAAGCCGAGGAAGAATAGGAAGAGGGACATCACGATTGCCATGATTACGCATTTCAGGAAGAAGAGGAGGAGCTTCCTCTGGCTCCGGTTCAGGAGCCGAGGCGGCGGCGCGCGCTGGCGGTGGATTTCTTGGGGCATGGTATAGTATGGTGGTTGTTTCGATTTCTGAGGGTGTATTATTGGTATTGGATCGATATGGGTGATTTTGTGATGAAAGATGTTATTTTTCACATTTTTTTGGGGGAAGATATTTGGATTTTGATATAGAGAGAGGGGAAGGGGTCGTTGCAACCTTAAAGAGCACACAGTTTTTGGGGTAAAATAATATAGAAAATATAGGTAAGGTTTAGTGAGAGTCAATTTGCGCCACCGATTTATTGCAATTTCGTTTCTGGTCAGATACCTTTCATCACCAAATAATTAGAGGAAAGAACTTTTTTCCATGATTCCATGCGTTTATGTTTCTCAAATCGTATATCTTTTCCTTTTCAAGCATATCCTCATCCTTCCATGTTTTATTATTAAAAAAGAAACGTTTTAGATACGTTCCACGCCATGTTTTTTAAAGGCATTGGCAATTTGGCACCACCACCATCATCATCGTCATTATTATTATTATTATTATTTCAAAATTACTAGTGGAGTCTTATTATTTTATAACTTGAAAATTTGGTTATTTGTCAATTGAGGAGACGAGAGGATATCAAGAAATTTGTTCTCATTGTTTACTGCTCTGATACACAAATTATTTGCTCAATTAACAACATAAAAAGTTAGGTAGCTGTGCCAATGAAGTGGGTCAATTGGGCCCCAAGAGCCGAATATGGGTCAATTGAGTTTAGCTACTGGGCTTTGTACAGTGGGCTTTTCTTAAAATGTGTATAGAGATTAGAGATCGCGACTTGCCCTTGTAAAAAAAATAACGGTGATGACTGATGATATTATTTGGTTGATTGGTAAACATAAGAATTTTATCTCAAGAGATTGCAGCCTTCCCTCATCATTCAGAAGATAACAACGATATTGTTTTTGATAATTGACAAATATCGTAAAATTTCTGGGTTGAGGAATATGATTTAAAATACTTCAAATTTTCTGCGAAGAAAAATAGCATTTAATAAATTTTATGCGATGATATTTATCTGTTACCATAACAAAATTTCCATTATCGTCGGTCGTAAAAAGAAGTATCTCAAAAGGAAGAAGATAAACTAATTTATTAATTAATTATGACAGCGAACGATTTCTTTTGGCAATTTCGACACTTTAAAGCTCTCATTTTTTTAGGAAGCACCATTTTCCCACAATCATATATATTAATCTATGTTTATTTTGATTCAGGCAGTCAAGATTGAGGTTCCGAGAGTCGAGAAGCACGAGATTTTAGACTTATGATATCCTTAAATTATTAATATACTTATCGTTTGAAGAGGTTTGTTACGTAAATCACTAACGAGTAGTGCTATTTAGAAATAGTATGTCCAGCCATACAATAGACCTTTTTTGTAAATCAGACCAATTCAAATTAGAATCGATTTATCTAAAGAATGAAAAATTTATTCCTAAAATACTTTTACATAAATTTATTTTCCATTATTTTATTTAAAAAAAAGAGATATTAATATCTAATATAGTACTAAAACTATGCAAGAGAGTAATCATATAGAGAAATTTAAATTTAAAATTTTCAATTTTAATTTGAAATCAAATTTTAAATGTGAAAAAGGATAAAATTAAAGTATAATTAACAAATTAAGTTTTGAATTTAAATTACTAATAATTTATTAAGATTATACACTAAAATAATCTTATATGGCTAGCCATAATAATATAATATGTCCGGATAGCATTATTGAGATTCAATATTATAGTATTAGGCGTTGATGGATTTCATTAAGTTAATGATTGCTTTATACTCTTTTACATGCTGATGTATTCATCGATACAATTACAAACACAATGACCAATACAACTGATCGCATGCGTAACTGGATCCAATTAATCATCAATTAAAAAATCTAAGAACGATGAAGACATTTTTTAATACTATTCAATTATTTAGTGAACGAGCAAACTTTGAGCTAGCTTTGATTTAAAACTGAAAACTTATCACAGCTTTGCTCACGAGTTTGGTTTCAACCCAACTTAGGACTAATTATTGAATCTAAAATTAGATGAATTTGCTTGCTACCGCTCAACTATTTTTTGAATGTAAATTACAAATAATTTATTAAGATTATGCATTAAAATAGCCTTGTATGGCTAGTCATACTATGTCCGAATAGATTTATTGAATCTAAAATTAGATGAATTTGCTTGCTACCGCTCATCTCAACTTTTTTACAGCCACACGTCCTCATAAAAAGACCGGACTTTAACAAATATTTAATTGAATTCAGACAACAAAATTATACTAGTACTATATAAGATTAATTTCAACCAACTTAAACTTATTTACATCTTCACAAAAAAATATGCAACATTGGGAATTCATTCATTCAATTGAATTTCAAAAAAGGACAAGATAATTATCCATTGTAAACAAATTCAGCTCGAGCCAATTAACAACGCCATAAAAAATTATAACAACATTTTCTAAATTTAATGGCAAATGAAGCGAAACCAACCTAAATGTAAGATAATCTTTCCGATGATATGATGAAAAGAGAGAGGAATGAAGTTTAATATGAGGAAACAAATGAGCAAGACAAGTAAGTTTCCCTCCAAATTGTGCCTCTCTGGTCTGTTGATAAAAAATAAAAGTAACACTAACACGTATCCCTCTGTAGCCACTACATAACAATTTCTTCTACTTGAACAAATAAAAATAAAAATTAAAAACACAATCTAAACATTAGTTGAAAATGTAGTGTGAACAACCCATCCCAATTTCCTGATCAAAATCCAATCCATTCCCGGCGGCCACCGCGCTCCGGAAGGAGAACGCCCTTCTGGTGGGGTCAGGGTCGTCACCACCCTTTTCTTTCCTCCCACTTTTGAGCCAAATCTTCGACACAGAAAAACTATCTCTTTTACTCATGCTGCCATCGCCGCCGCTCTGATCTCCGACAACCTTAAACCCGTTAAACTCCCTCATAGAATCACATCCACACTCAGACATCGCTGTCCTATGCTGACCCAATCCCCGTTTCTTGAAATCGCGCTTCTTCACATGATTCGTAATAGCAACTTTGAGCGACGAATTCTCTTTCATAACATAAGCGAACGACCCCATCGAAAAGCACCTCCGCGCCTCCGCCCCGCCCTCTCCAGCGGTGGCGCCGCCAACATTTCGAAATTTCCCAAGCTTCACCGCCACAACCGTCTCTCCACTTTTCTCCACTCCATCATCATCCTGCCCCAAATCACCATCGACGCCAGCTTCCCTCTCCGCAACGATTTCTCTCGAATTCTCATCAGATTCAAGAACCCTGACCACGGGAGAGTATCGAGAGCTGCTCAGACTAAAATCTTGCACCAAATTCCCTCTACAAATTGGGCAAGTCGAGTGAGAGAGCAGCCACGTGTCAATGCAGTCCATGTGAAAAGCGTGGCTGCATTTGGGCAGCAGCCGAAGCTTGTCTTCAACCTCGAATTCAGACAGACACACAGCGCAGTCAAATGGGTCCTTCAATCCGATTATTGCTTTGTAATTGAAGACGGGGAGCGTGTCTATGAAGGACTGATCGACGCCGGAATCGTGGAGGTGGAAGAGCTGCTGCAGCTGGCCTTGAAGCGCGGTGAGATTCTCTATTTCGTCGGAGTTTCTGATTGCCGGCCGCAGCAGAAATCTGACGAGAAGGTGGAGCAATCCGGAGATGAAGAAGATCACTGCCAGGATTATGATGATTAGCAGAATACTAGGGCTGATTCTGTTGTTTAACCCGTAATTACCACTTGATTGTGAAGACGGGATTGATGGTGGGGAGAGAAAGGCTTTTTCTTTGATTTCAACAACCATATTTTTTTATTTGGAGGAAAAAAAAATCATCAAGATTAGAGCTTTGTGTTGAGGAGGAGACCCATTTGGCTAAAATGTGGAATCCCAGCCAGCAGGTTTCAAGGATTGAAGATAGAGACAGAGAGAGGGAGAGAGAGATAGTGAGTTTTGAAGAAACACATGTAAGTATGTAGCAGAGAGAGAGAGAGAGAGAGAGAGAGAGAGAGAGGGAAGTGGTGATGATGATTTCGAATTGGCTGCAATCAATTTTACCAGCTGGGCGCCATTATTAAAAGAACCTAATTAGCCTGAAAATTTGCAATCAGAAGTTAATGATGGTGATTAAAAAATTATTCAAAGAAAATTTTCAGTCTTTTTTTAGTTGACTTTGGAAGAAACGAAGTTCATCAGCGCCAATGTGCATTTAAGTCTCCTGATTAAATAACTTGATCTTGAGCACTTAATAATTTTGATTTAAATTTTCTTGTGAACTCAAAACTGCCCACTTGCGCCCTATCGATTATTTATTTGATTTTATTTATTATTTTGGCATCTGTGATTTATTTCGTTATGTTCCTCATCTGATCATCTTCTATTCGTTGATTTTCTTTCCCGTTGGATCACTTTCTTGTTTCAGGGCTGCTATTCTGCTCTATGTTTGTAACTATAAATTCTGGTTAGATATTCAATAGTGTCTGTTTCACCACAGAAGACTAGCCATTATTGTTATTAGTAATGTACTGTATTTAAGATATGTAACTATTATAAAATTAATTAATTTACAATTTTGATTTTTGACATTTTTTAACAAATCATTGCATTACTGATACAAATTTTTATTTGTAACAAAATAAACTCATCCAATAAATTTGAGAAACACTATTGCGATTTCAATACACATACGGTTGTGCGATAATATTTGATGAGTAAATATCACATTTTCGAGTACTCCATTTAAGCTTTTTTGGAAGCTTAGTTCGTTCATAACTCATTTTGAATGTAGCATCGGATTTATTAGTATATAAAAACTTATATAAGAAAGTAATACTATATGTTATATAATGGAAAGCATGAAAGTTCATGAGCAGATAAAATGGAAGATTGTGGTCAATGTGAGTGTTGCTAAACTGGACCCCATAAATCTTGGAAGTTGGAAAAGAGACATTTTTGCACTTTCTAAGGGCTCCTGCTCTTGTGGTGTAACTTTTATCCATGAAATGACAAAAATAAAATAAGACAAACGTAATATTCGCCGCAAAATTGTAAAATTATATATCTGCTGGTTTTTTTTGTTTATTTTTTTCGTATAGTGCATTCACGTTGGTCGCCACAAATGTTAACGTTAGCAGCAAATTCATATACACCTCTGCAAAATTGTTAGTAGCAAAATAAAGTTAGTTCGCCAAAAATGTCAATATTAGCAGCAGCGTTGAAATTTTGTTGCAGTTTGTGTCAATATTCAAGAGCCTTCAATTTATTTTTGCAGTGAGTTCCAACAAAATCGCCGCAAAAGAAGTCATGTACTTGATTTGTAGAAATCATTAATTTGAAGAAAAACCCCTCCTTATAACTATATAATTCAAATTTTGAATTTCTTCATCGATGACACACAAAAGGTGCGACCTTCACGTTGTAAAGAGAGGTAAAAGGTTCAAATTTCAAACCCCCGCTCCCGCTCCCGCTCCCCCTCCTACAATAAACCAAAAAACATATCACTGATATATATTTGGACATTTAATTAAAAGTTAAAAAGAAAATTTTAATTTCCACAAAGAAAATAGGAAACAGATTTAACTGCGAATGATAAAATCAAATTCCCATAATGATATTTATTGTTTGGTAAGTAGATCAGTGATGCTAAATTTCGAAATATCAAATAGAGTTTCCTTTTCTTTCGGTTAAAAAAGGTCAACCTCAGATGTAGTTTTCATAATTAAGCATTAGGTTTTCGATCCAATTAAACCTTGGATTGTTCAGTCTCAAGTGTCGCCATCTTAATAAATAAATGGTTGAAATTGTTTAAGAAAATCATTTTGGATTGGTGCTGATCAATTAAACGTGTTTCCAAGGAAAGGAGTAGGACCAAACTGGCCTTTCCCCCCTCTTTTTTAAATAAATTAAGTTTTAAATACATTATATTTATTTTGTTTCCAAAAAAACTTGCGTTGTTACATTATTATTCTTGAACTATGCATATCTTGATGCACTATTATTCCCTATGTATATATGTCAGTATGTGTATCTTCTTCTTAAAGAAAAGTTAAAATGAAAATGCATTGGGCACAGATAGTGGAGTAAAATTCTCGAGCACAGTGTGGGTAAACATATCGTTCTAATTAAACTATAGAGTCTGAGTATGAGTTTTAGTGTTTATGATATGGATCAAACTAATTCAGTTAGCATCATCGAAAAATAATTGATCACGAAAATAAAAATATAATAATGATGATGTGGGGAAAAGGAAAAATAAATTAATTAATAATATTTTCATATTCAATACTCCCTCCATTTTAAAATGTAAGTCTTTCTAGACTTTTGCACACATATTAATAAATAAACTGTATACCTAAATTAACCTTATATTCTTAATAATATAACTATTTGATTTGGATTTCATATGCTTAAGAAACCCCTTGAACTCTTGAGTTCACAAAATCCTAAGGGGGCGTTTGGTTTCCTTGATTAGCCTTGATTGATAAAATAATAAAGGCTAATTAAGTGTTTGGTTTGCATGATAGGGTCCGTGATAGATTATTTGGCCCGCATGTAATCAATAATTTGCTTGATTACTAATCAAGCCAAATTTGGGTTGATTATTAATCAAGTCTTCAATCCATAATGCAAATTTATAAAATTATTTTAGTCATAATTAAGTACGATGAAAGTGAATTGAAAGGGCAATCTTGGTATTATACAATAATATTTTGGTCATATCACATTATTTATCAAACCTTGAATCAAACAATCCAAATACATGATTAATAATCCAAATAATCCAATCATCATTTATCCTATCAATCTAAATTGTCTAATCTATTCCATCAAGGAAACCAAACGCCCCCATAATATATAAGAACTTATATATTTTTCATATATAAGAACCTATATAATGCATTTCATGTGAAAAGATAACGTACATCTCATGTACTATTGGATTAATTTGGTAAAAGAAAATACATTGTTCATCAAAATTATTACAGTGTAATAACTTAATTAATACATAAAGGTGCATTTACATTTATACATAAAATGCATTGATTCTTCGTTTATTAAGAAAAAATAGAAATTTATTTGAACTATGTCCTATATATATATATATATATATATATATATATTAAGTATATATGTATGCTCGTAGTGTAAAAATAAATAAAAGAATAAAAAAATTATTGCAGTAGAATAAATTTAACAACCTTCCAGAATTTTTTGGGAAAAAGGTTTCTGTTTGAAGAAAATTGACAATGACTTCTGGGGTATTATTTTTGGTGGCATCTCTCTTCTATCTATACTATTTTCATTTGGATGATATAAGGAGAGTACGATTGAATTTTGAATTATGGCCGTGCTGTATGCACGAAGACGAATAATTATAAGGTACAATCCTTTATTGCACACCACGTATTTTTTTCCCTCTATTTACAGTATTTAATTACATGACAAATATCTGAGAGAAGGAATATTTTTACTGTATATCATAATTAACAGACTAATATATATCGAACCTATCTTAATGATGTCATGACAAACATATATATCGTATTATTGCACACATGTACAAGTCAAATTATTATACTAGATATGACGAGACCATTTGTTATAGTAATAGAAGCCGACTCTCTTAAACAATATGTTGGCTCAATTCTATTTCTTTTTTTCAGATATTAAACTAAAAACTCAAATTGAAAAATCGGTAAGGATTAATATAATCACCATGATGAAGAATTATTAACTTAAAGTTAAAGATACCATGAAACTTAATAGATTAATTCCAAGTTAACAATTTAAATCAGGTATCTATAATTCTATTTTTCTGTATTACATCAGTCGAGCATACCAATATAAACATTATGACTTCGTCATTGTCTATGTACATGAACATGACAATATCACCGCATTAACAGAAAGAACGTACTACATCCGTTATATGAATACTTGAACATTAGTGGTCATTTTTTGGACTCATATATCTACACTAATCCCTAATTAGATTTTGAACAAAAGAGATATTAAAAGTGGGCATTTTTTGGGACAGTCGTATGTCTATACTTATCCCTAATTAGACTTGAACAAAAGAGATATTAAGATAATGTCTAAGCAAAGATGAGATGTCAAAGAAAATTTAATTTGTGCAGACAATGACGGAGCTTCTACCTTGAACTCAATTTCGTATCTTATATACAACTTATTTAGGTCAAATAAAATTAGGCATGTATCATTTGACTACTAGTTATAATTATAGTAGTTATGCATGTGGAGTACTAGAGAATTATAGTAATTATACAGTCTTGGAATTTAATATGGTGACACAATCGAAAATACACTCTTAATGTGTATATATACTATGAAATGTGTATAAGATCCTGTACGTGAGAAGGTAGATTATTAACGGAGAATTTCAAAGGAAATTAAGGTGCACAAACCATTGATGTTCCGACACGTGGCGCCAACTTTATTGGTGACGGCTGTCTGATTTTTTTTGCTGATGGGCACCGAGAAAGCCACCACCACGCGCGGAGTGGAGGCGTCCGGCCCACCAAAGCAACTGGTCCTGATCGTGAGCCCCACGCGCCAGATGGGCTCACGCCTTTATCACAGCGGTTAAAACCATGAAACCCTCCCCATAATTCAAATGGGCAAGAAAAAGAAAAAAAACACCAACCCTAAAAATTTCATCTCTCCATCATCTGCTCCTGCACATGCTAAGATCATAAAAACTTTGTTACAGAGAATCCAAGAGCCACAAATCCTCTCTCTAGATCTCTCTCTCTCTCAAAATTGAAAAAAAAAAAAAAAAACTCGTCCACACGCAGTGGTGTTTTTTAACTCATGTTCTAGCGTTCTATAAATAGAATAGTCCTTTTTTCAGTTTTTCTTTTTAGGGTTTGAAGATTGTTACCCTTTTGGTTAAAGAAAGTTCTTGGGGTGAAGAAAGAGGAAAGTGAAGCTTTACTAGAAACCCAGCAAATTACACACAAACACATATGTATTTGTATATTTATATATAGATAGATAGGGGGATCATGGGTAGGGGGAGAGTTGAGCTGAAGAGGATAGAAAACAAGATAAATAGACAGGTTACATTTGCTAAGAGAAGAAATGGTCTGCTCAAGAAAGCCTATGAGCTCTCTGTTCTCTGCGATGCTGAGGTTGCTCTCATCATCTTCTCCAACCGTGGCAAGCTCTATGAATTCTGCAGCACATCCAAGTATATAATCTCCCTTCTCTCCCTCCCTCACTCTCTCTATTAATCCCCAATTTCTAAGAAATTAATCAGAGCATGTCAATTTTCTTTCTTTAATTTCTGGATTTTTTTTTCCTCAAAATCTCAAGAGAATTCATGTGAAAACTGATTTTTGATTTGGAAATCTGTGAAAAGGGGATCATCAATTCAGTTTCAGCTTTTTATTCGATTTGATTCGAATCAGGCTTCTAACTAACCTTGATGTAATTGGAAGAAACGTGACAGATAATATTGTGATTCTCAGTGATATCTGTGAAATTAAGGGATTATTTTGCAGTCTGTGACAACTGGTTTCTTGCTTTTAACTGGTTTCTTGCTTCATCTTTTCTCTTCTTAATGTTGTACGCAAGAATTTTGCAGAGATGTCTACGAGTTTGGTTGCGTCTTTAACTCGGATTTATGTGTATAGCGTTTATTTATAGGGTTTTTGAGGTGATCTTCACCATTCATTTTTAATTGATGATGATTGATCTATACATTGAGTTGTTGGTTTTCATCAGGTGGGAAGATGATCCTTTCCCAGGCTCACATAATTCAACTAAACTTTTATTCATACTTCTTTAATTTTGTTGACGAATTATACATCCCCTTAAAAAAACAAAATAATTATACCTTTTAATTTCATGGCTGTTGATTGAAAAAGAAATTAGTTTTGTCTATGTGCTCTAGTAATTTTATTCAGTGAAATCTTGTTAATCCCTGATTTCTAAATTGCGATAATTAGTGTTTCTTTCCTCAAAGTAAAATAAAAATATTGGGTCAACAAGTATTTGATTTTAATGAGTAAATCTTTCTAAAATCCATGGCTGATGTTGATAAGCTCCTTCAGTTAATTAGGAGATATGCACAATTTTAATACTTCATAAATATCGATTTCGTTTACACGCATGTTATTCACTTTAATTCTTCAAGACTGTTTGTTAATTTGAAATTTTTACGTACGGCTTATAAAATCTAAATTCTTTGTTTGTCTTGAGTTATATTTATAACCTCCATTTTCTAATTACAAAATTTGCAGAATGCTTGAAATTATCTTATACCATACCTGAGACTCATTTATTTCATAACAAATTTATAGAATGTTTGTTGGATATATGATATGTAGAACTAATTAATGGTTTGACCGGCCCCCTTTGCATATTCATCACCACAAGCTAGGCACATTATTGCGTCAAACTAATTATAGATTCGGTTAGTCCTATTATAGAATGCATTTATTTTGCAAATTTAGAAACCATTTATTTCTAGCCCAGGTAACGTGACAAGAGATTCCCATGATATATACACTATTATTATCCAATAACATTATACTATAAATAATAAAAAGGGTACAAGCATATATTAAGCTGCAATATATAGCATCTAGCTGCCTAATATATAGATTGGAATTTTGTGCTTTGTGACAGCATGCTCAAGACACTTGAAAGGTACCAAAAATGCAGTTATGGTTCGTTAGAAGTCAACCATCCCGGCAAGGACATCGAGGTACTATGATTTCCTTCTGCTGATAACATGTTGTAAACGAGTCATCTTGTGTGTTATTGAATACAGGATCTACTTATAACTAATAGACTAATTGAAATTTTGAAACTTGTCTTGTAGCAAAGCAGCTACAGGGAGTATCTAAAACTAAAATCCAAATATGAGTCCCTACAACGATACCAAAGGTAACAAATTTTCCATGCATTTTTTATTTAATCTTAATTATATGTATATAAATGCAACGATTTTTGAAATTCCAAGTAATTAATTAACATTGCAGGCAACTTCTTGGTGATGATCTTGGGCCTCTGAACATCAATGATCTAGAGCACATTGAACATCAATTGGAGACATCACTGAAGCACATTAGATCTACAAGAGTAAGCTTGAAAAAAAAACAATTATTTTCTAATATTTATTTTTTGAGCGTAAAGGGCTAAATCTTCTTTTTGCGATGATTTTACAAATAATCATTTGTGATACACGAGTTTATCATACATATGTTGTCTGGATACTTCATTTTTGTCGTCCAACCAAAGTTAACCATATACTATTATTCTAATTGATATAATTCTATATATGACGAACTTCCCCTAATAAACCATTTAATTGAAGTTCATAAAACATTGTATAAGTAATAGTTACTGCCACAAGACCAACATATATATCCGTAATGTTAGATTCATGTGTTCTGCAGTTTGTCCACTAATAAGAGTGCATATATAATGCTTTTACATCTGCATCATGTTATTGTGAAATAAGACAATACAATCATTTGGTGCAGCCTTAATTAACACAGTTTCTACTATTTGTGGTCCTTTTCTTATGTTGCAAATAGGTAAATCATTGGAAGTGGTGTTATTATCTGTATTCTCTCTCTCTCTTTTCTTTCAAATTTATCCACATCTTCTTAATCACAGCCTTTAAAACAGTAATAAACATAAAAAGAAAAACCTTGTGCCAATTGTAATAGTAACACATGCTCAACTGCTGCCATGCACTCCTCTTATTTGCTTTTTGTTCACGTGTCTTTATGTTGACAAATATTGGTCGAGATGAATCACTATATATCCTCATTTTTGTCTTAATTCACACCATCATGCATGTGCAGACGCAGGTTATGCTTGATCAGCTTTCTGATCTTCAATCAAAGGTATACTTGATGTATTAATTGTATTTTAAGTATCTCAATTTTTTTAATGTATTTTAATTTTGACAAATAATTTTAATTGTTATGTGAGTGCAGGAGAAGCTGATGCTCGACGCTAACAAGGCTTTGGAGAGAAAGGTTAGTTTGCACTAAAATACATAGATTTGCACATACTTATTTATGTATTGGCAATCATCAAATATTATTACAATTATTTAGTTTATGAATTTTGATGGGCAGTTGGAAGAGATATATGCTGCAAATCACCTTCAGCAATCATGGGTGGGAGGAGGTGGGGAGCACAGTAACACCTATGCTCATCATCATGCTCAATCTCAGGGCTTCTTTCAGCAGATTGATTGCAACTCTACTCTCCAAATTGGGTTAGTGTTTTTTCTTAAATTATTTATTTCTTCTTTAGAGATGATATTAATCTGAAATGGTTGGCTTTTTATTATATGTGTATGTGAATAAGTTGACCGGTTTCCTTTTATGAAGTTTTCATAGAGAAAAACACAAATGTAGTAGGTCCATATATATTTATTGACATTAATAAGTACTACCATGCAAGAGGTGAAAAATGCTCTATTTTACCACCTTTTAATAAGAACAACTACCATAATATAATTTGAATGGATTAATTACATATTAAGTATGCATGCTCATCTCATCTAAACACCCTCTTATCTAGAAACTCTATGTAAAATTTAGATACTAGTAGTATTTATTTTCTCACCAGACCGAATTTCATTACTAATTTACATATAAATGCTTCAAGACATAAATGACATAAGCGACCACCTCTACCTCAATAAATCCCTTTGGCATATTTATCGCTCATCTTGTTGAATTCATCTATATATAGAAAGTGTATTATTTGACAAACTATCCTCTTTATTTTCATTGTAATATATTTTTTTTCTAACTTATGTTTATTTATTTTTTTGGTTTGGAAAAAAAAGGTATAGTGACCCAGTGAGTTCAAGCCAGATGACAGCTGCAACCGACGTTCAAAACGTCAATGGAATGGTCCCTGGCTGGATGCTCTAACTCTGATTTGCAATACAATTTTGCAAGTCAACTAAAAGAAGCATATGATGATATATATATATATATATATATATAATATTTCTAGTATTTTCTAGTTACAGTCTTAAATAATGGAGTGAAGCACTAATATTTGGTTTTAGGGTCATTAAATATTTGGACCTTCAATCAACTGTATGAACCAAACTGATCAAGACACTGATGTATGGCAAAACCAAAGGGACTCTGTTTTGCCTTGACTACTCAGACTCTTTTAATCAAATTTCTAATATATGTTGTAATATTTGGATTCTCTCTACTATGTTGTTTTCGTCAATTTTTTGTGTTGCATTTTGATGAATCAAGAAAACAATTTAGGGTTGACTTAGATATGTAATTTATATATATATATTTTGCTTCTTAATGGTTTTATTAGTTTTGATCAGGATTAGTGCTTGGCGCAGAAAATATGGGTGATCATTCGATATTTAATTATATTTTTAATTTTTTTAATACCAAACAAATACACCTAAGCTTAAAATTAATTAAGTTACATTTCTGTAATCATACCTTACCAAACTGAATAAGTCGGATTTAATTGAACCTATCCAAATCGATTAGCCCTTAATAACATAAAATAAAATTATCAAATTTTTCGATTGGGTTTATGGTTAATTCGATAAAACTTTATAATTTAAAAAGAAAAATAAATGAGCGCGCATTAGATTTTCTTATAACGCAAAAAGGGGATGAATACCACTAAGCTATTAAAATGCTAATGGTAAATATATATAAATGAAGTTTTAATTTTATTTACTACAAACAAGTAACTAGATTTATCTTATTATTAACAAATTTTAACGGTATATTAGGTTTTTTGCGCTCGGGACTAAAGGAAAAAATAAAAGAGTGAAATAATGGAACCGAACTGAATTTGGTAACAGCTGAATTGAAATAATATTGGAAAGTTTCGGTTTGATTTTGGGCTTCTATCTCAACCTGGGCCGAATTATTTGGGCCTACTTATATAGAAATGCTAAATTTTAAATTTCTAATATGGGCTGCTAACCAAATAGGAAATTAAGCTCAAGAAAACATCCGGAACCATTGTTTTCCAGTTGAAACCATTGTTTCCCAGTTGAGTTTTCTTTAATATCAGCATAGTTGTATATTATACAATTTACAATAAGGGTGATTCTAAACATAGCCACTTTTTTGCTCAATGTAGCCCTTATTTTAAAAAATATTAAAGATATTTACAAAATTACTGTTATACCCTATAACCCCCAATTAATAATTCTATTAACCAAAAAACAAAGAACCCAAAGCCCCCACTACGGAGAGGATCTAATTCTAAGATAGTTTGACACTTTCTCACAGATGGAGCACATTGTTAGCCATGGCAATTCAAGAATGTCACTGGAAAACATAAAAAATGTGAGAATTTGAGAAAAAGGCTGACCCCACTAATCGCAACTGCCTTCACATTAATTCCTCAATTCAAATCAAATAGTCATTATGAAAAAAATTGATGTTTTGATAAACTTTTTCAATAATTACACAATTAATAGAATCCATATGAACCTGAATATTAGGAATTTAGGGGTGGGAGATGGGAGATGGAAGGGAAGAAGCAGAGAAGACTAAAGAAGATTTTGGTAGAAATTAGAAACAATTCCCTTATAATCCATTTCACCGAACATTAAACTCATCTTTGTTTAAAGAGAAAGGAAAGAGATTTGTTTCTTGAAATCTTGAATAAAAGATCGAAAGAACTTGTCATTAGATGGAAACATTCATTGCTTTATTTTTCTGACCGAGATCGACAATTGAAGAGGCTATAGAATTAGTGTATATAGTATTTGGAGGTTATAGGATAGAATAGCAAATCCTTTTGTTTTTATTTTTATATTTAATTAAGAGGTTATGAAGAGTAAAATGAGAGTTATCAATATAATTACTTTATACAATATCATGTATTATGTTTATGTATATACCTAGGGCCCGGTTTTGAGCATGTCCAACAAGTTCTTCAGAACATGGTCCAACAACTTATAGGCTCCAAATTATGATGACCCAATTCGTTTTTATTTTTAAAAATGCCTTTCTTTCTCTCTTTATTTAATTATTTCCATAGCCTCTTTCCCTATTTCTTTTCCATTATGCCGCCCGCTTCTAACTTCTCCCTCTCGACTCTCGTTCGTCGCCGCTTCTCTTACTTTTTTTCTTTTTCCATTTTTTCTTTCTTCGTAAAATTTAAAGTTCAATCTAACATCTTAATCAACAACCCAATAGCATTTTTATATTAATTTTTCATCAAGATTTATGGGATTCAGCAGAATTTTTTTCCCTATTTATTTGCAAGCAATTTCAATTTCTCCCTACTTAAAAATCAAAATTTAATTTTATTCATCATCATAAAAAATATTAATTTAAAGGCCGAATTTCACAATTAGCACAAGACCTCAATATTCATTAATTGAAACGGGCATGTACCTAGCTAGCATGTACTAATTAATAATAAGGAAATGAAAGACTATTTGTAATGTAAGATATCAAATCTAAAACGGCTTTATTTCATGTCATCCAGGATCGAGGTGTATCGCGCGTCATTAAAAAAATCACCCTTTAAATATTTGGTGTTGCACTGACATGCATTAAGATGATTTTTTTCTAGAAGAATTAGTACTTAGTAGGTAGGGTACCAACTTTAAATCTTTAGTTCCAAATTAAGAAAGAGATACGAGGTAAGAGATAATTTCCACAAAATTTCAAATTACATAAATGAACTGTGACAAAGAGGGAGGAGGAGACATAACAGCTAAAACATAATTCCTACACAATTTCAGAAATTATGGCCGAATATTCATTATAAATTCGAAGGTCAGGCTCATTTTTTAATGTCGAAGATTTGATTCTGTGTAATATTTGTAACTCTTTTGGAATGTAAGTTTTTTTTAGAATATTATTACAACACATATTATTTTCGCAACTAAGTTTAAACATAAGACCATTTTTGTAACTTTTGACAATATAAAATTATTGGATATTCCATGTCGGGCTCTAGCCATCGAACTCATATTTTGGAGCCCAAAATATTTGCATCGTCCTATTTTTGTACGTTTTTTAAAAATGTTCAGAATATTTCAAAGTCGCACAATTTTTTACAATTTAATTCAAATATCAAACCACAAAATATAATTAGTCCTCTTTTAAACATAATGAATACTACTTGTATGTAAAAAAATCAACTCAAATCGAACACCAAATAAAATTATTTCAGGCCTTGAAAATCTTGAGAAGCTCGTTGAAAGCTGACGAGGAAGTTAAAAACAGATGAAAATAACTTAACAAATGTACAACAGGAAAAAAGAAGTCCTTCATACTTCATACTATTCATCTTCTTCGTCAAATTCGATTACTATGCTCAACTCTCCTTTTATTTGCGACTGTTTGTTACTTATTCGATAATATTAATTTCATTTTTCTTCTACAAAATTATAAATACGTACGTACTATATCAAAATGAGTATTACGAGAATCAATTAAGTAATATCAAATTAATATACCAAAAATAATAAATCAATTATTTCATTTAACTGCCAAACTGTTTTTCGGGAAATATTTGCTAAACAATTTGTGGAATATATCTAGGCACTGGGGCAGATGGATGGGTATTTGAATTCTTGACTAGCTTCTTTATCGGAAAAAAATTGTACAATTTGGTGAATCATTTCATTACACACCAAAATTTAAAACAAAAAAGAAAACATAACCCAAACATCCAAGCCTACCCAAACCCTAGCTAAGATTGTATAAAAAATAAAAAAATAGCGAAAAATGAATCACTGTTCAAAGCTTTTGTTTTGTACTATAGATACTAGCGCCACAAATTAACAGCTTCTAAGAAACAAAAGCCACAGAATTAATTCGCCATGATAAGATGATTCTGTAGCATATTAAATATCACAAAATGCATTTAAATATTCGAGCGAGAGTGACTAGCTATACAATTTATAAATAATTTATTATCGGCCACTATTAATTAAACACCACAAAATCACAGTGCTGTGACTGTAAAAGCAAGACAACATAGTTTCTATAATTAGGGCGTTGTCTAAATTATTCAGTGATTCCTGATTTAGCCAATCAACAAGATTTAGGGTTCAATTTTGTAATGAGGAAGACTCCTTTTTCTAATTCTGCAAATCCGACGTGATATTAATGGTACCAACCAACCCACTTATCTTCTAAAATGATTAATCATTGTTGGAAGATGCCTCAAGATAACCATCGTAGTTGGGGATTCTCGTGAGGGGCATTTTGGTCAATTGCTACACTGTATAATTGGGCAAAAAGTGTTACTCTTATGATTCTGATTGGGTCCGTTGATTCCGATTAAGGTATTAATAAGATCTAAATTGTTAATTGTATAGAAAATATCTAATTAAATTGTTAAATCCACTTGCGATATCCCATCAATAAATGCATCTACGATATTGTACTTGATTTATGTTGTGATGAATTGACATTTACATTGCATCTATACATATATAAAAATAAAACCACAACAAAAAATATTTTCCCTCCAAAACAACATTTAATAATTTCATTAATTCTTTTAATAAAATATTTAATACATCACAATATATACTCATTAATTTAACTATTGATTAATTACTTATTCATCACATAT
>JAYJMF010064705.1:0-19906 GCA_036873715.1 Salvia sclarea
CCCTCGATGACTTCGCCAAGCGACTGTGTGTCCGTATTCGGCCTTGCAGTGACCAACACCGAGCATCCGTAGCTGACTGCAACGGACGCGAGCGACGCCCACACCGCATAGTTGGAGAAGAGCAACAGGAAGCCCTTCTTGACTCGCTGCTGCACCGCGAGCAAGAAGATTGTGAGGAGGGACGAGACGAAGGCCGCCGTGGTGTTGGCTCGTACGAATTGCCTTGGCATTGTCTATTACAAGAAGATGCCAAACTTGTTAGACTTAACATTCCGAAATGATGAAGTTATATTGTGATAGAGGAGCTGAATGGTCTGTTCCGGATACGGAATCACATCAGTCATAGAAATTAGCAGGCCTCTAGACCGTAGGAATTCGACCTAATTCACTTCAAAGAAAGATACCTCATCAATTCGGCGTTCGGCATAGCACGGGATCTTTTTGAAGGCCTTCCAGCGAGCATCAATTTCCACAGTAGTGAGCCTTTACGGCTTTTTCTTTGCCTTTTCGAGATCAGAATCAGAGTGTGTATCATTCTTGTCAGATTTGGGCCGTGATGATTCTGCCTGTGTGAGCCGAGGTGCTGGAGTAGCACTTGTATTAACCTTTTTCTTGTCTTTCCGGATCATGGCTTTCTTGAGTTTTCTGAACACGTCGCTCATAGGGAGACGCTCAGAGTCAGAGGTCGCTGATGATTCCGGTGTTTGGTCATCCTTCTTTGATTTTGGGTCACCGCATGGAGGTATGGAAATATTCTTCTCATGCGATTTCTCCCCCTTTGTTTAATCCTCCATTTCTTGATCGGGAGAAGCAGAGCTTTGATCATCGACGATAGGATTCAACCTGCGGCGGGTGGTCGGATTTGGAAGCCACTGAGCCTTCGTCGGCGGAGTATCTCCTTCATCGCTCAAAAGGACGGGAGTAGCGGAGGGAGACCCAGCCGCTTCTGCTTGCCTCGGGAGACAGGCAGAGCGTCTAGAGGGTTTCAGCCTTGGGGGTTCCGTTGCCGGGCGAGTCCGCTTCTTTGGTTTCTTTTCCGAGATAGCGGCGGCCGGCTGTGTATCTTCACCAGAGGTGGTGTTAATTGGAGTGGGATTGAGAATACCCACTATCTTCGCGCTTCTTGATGGTGTGACGAGCGGTGCAGTGATGGCAGTCTCCGGAACTGCGGGATTCCGCCATGGAATTGAGAAGAGATTTTCTGGCTGTAGAAAGGGCTTGAGGATTTTGCACAAGTTGGGTGAGAAAAGCTAGATCTGTAAGATTGAATTGATTTGCAACCATTTTGAGAGACAAATTGAAGACCAGGAAGATGAAAAGGCGTAAGAGTGATGAAGTAAATATTGATTTGACCTATCAGTTTTTATAATATAAGAAAAAAGCTTGCCCAACATCTTCAAACTCTTTGTAGATATCCTTTCACTTATTTTCGAGATTTAGAAGAAATCATGAGAAGATAAAATTTGACACGTGAATTCCTTTAAAATCAAAACAAATCTGATAATATCACGTTGGAAACAACCCACGAAAAAATAGGAAAGAAAAAAAAAAACTGATAAAAAAACTAATGTTTTCTGTTTTCTTTTTTGTCCTTTAGTTTGGTGGTACAAAACTGATAATCTTGTGTGTTTTTTGTTTTTAATCTACAAAACTCTCCTAAAATTAAGGAATTTAGTTAAGTATATTTTGCCTATTCTTCACGTGTTTTTTGTGCAGGTGCATAACCTAGTCTAAAGTTGTTGGAAAGTGGTTCCTATAAAGGTGGAGATAGCCAGTTGTTGAGAAAGGAGTGGGAGTAGAGTAGTTGGGATCCGTTGCTTGATTCAAGGAACAAAACCACGATCAGTTGTAGCTACCACTCCCTCAACTAACAAGCCACGACTTCAAGATGCTGGGAGTCCAAGCTGGAGAAACTACTATAAGTATCTTGAAGATTGGCTGAAGAAGATACGATTTTGAAGAGAGAAATATCCGAGTCTGTTGGTTGCTGTCTAGTGTGTCACGATAGCAGTCTGTATAACACTTACTGTTTCCTGAAGTTTCTAAGTTTAGCTTTAGAAATTTTTCTTGTGAGTGTTAGTATTTAGTAGTGAGAGTTTCGTTTCGCTATCACCTTTGTCTTTGTGAATGTGGTTAGCTTATTTGTAGTCACTCTCCAAATTTAGTGATTTTTGTCATAACGGCGCTGCAAGTTATACTTTATAACTTGTAGCAAAAATTACTCTCTTGTGTTCTTTTAGTCCATTGCTAAGTTTTACTAAATGTGCATCTGTGTGTCATCATAACACGGTGCATCAGTTTCGGACGAGGCAACACTTTCAGAAACGAAGAGAGAGAAAAATAGAATCTAACAAACTAACTGCCTCACTAACTTTCCTTTGACTTCAAGTGACTTTACTAGCTGACGTGGCTTGATAAATATCTAATATTAACTAATTAAAGTTCAAGTGTTGAATTTTACAAAATTTTAGAATTTGACATAAGTCAAAATTTTGGAGTTCGATTAACAATCCGAAAGCTCTGGATAATGCTCTTCTATTAGTACATATGTTAATTATTAGATTTCACCGAAAATGATCGGAGATCAATCGACTTAAAAGTCATTTTCTTTAAAATTTATATTTAAATATTTTTGTTAGATTTTGGATTTGTGTTATGTACCATCATAAAACTATTGCTAAGAGCTTTCTAACGGCCGCGTCAGATCGCCCATCAAACTTCAAAAAGTCAAGTATTTGGCAAACAAACTTTGAAGTCAGGCCAAATTCAAAAATTTTATAGAACATATATATTTTTTTACTAAAATTTGGGCAGAGTTTATGTATTTACAAGCAATTAAAAGTTTTCTTAAAAGTAATAAAGACAAGAAAGGAGTTGGTTCTTACCTCATAATAGAAAGAAGCAAGTTCCTTCTCATAAGCAGCCTTCCTAGCAGCCCAATGCAAGGTTGTCTCACCATCATCATCCTTTGCAGCAACAAGGTCACCCAATTTCTCCACAAAAAACTCCAATGCCTTAAGTCGACGATGTTTCACACACAAATGCAACACAGTCTGGCCGCGATGCACCCTCTCCATAGCAGGCCCGGGATCTAATCGAAACATCTCTTCCAAGATCTCGACGTGCCCATTCACGGCTGCAATGTGAACCGGGTTCATGCCTTGGCCATCACGACACCAGAGCATCTCTGGGGCTGCTGATAGCAATCTTCTAGCGATTTCAACGTGCCCTTTCGCAGCTGCAATGTGGAGAGGTGAGGAATTCTTGGAGTCTACATCTCGAGCTAGCTCTCGATTGATCTTCAACAACTCTTCGACGATGGCTACTTTCCCCCACAATGTTGCTATGTGGAGAAGATTTCTTGAACAAGGATATGAAACTCTATCAACGAGATGTGGATCGTCTCGGACAAGTTGTTGGAGTGATTCTAAAACCCCTTCTGATGCAGCATCGTATAGCTTTTTCTCTATATCTTCTCCAACCATTCTTGCAAACTTTATATTATTCCCTCTTCTTCTTCTTTTTTTTCCTTTTTCTTTCACATGCCTGATTTTTACACAGATTGTGCAATTTATATGCTTTATTTTTGCAGGAAAGTAAATCTTGTGGATTACACATGTTGGGAATAATTGAATATACTTTTCTTTCTTTATTTCTCTCTTATATGCTTTATCTGTAAAAAGAAAACAAAGTTCAGCATAAGCTGTTTTGTGAAAAGGAGAAAATGCTACACCAAATATAAAAGGTATATCCTAAAATTAAAACAAGTAAAATCGTGTTGATAGATACAAAATTGGTAATTTTATTTATATACAATAGCCTGCAAAATAATTAAATAAACTATTAGTTTTCTTAAGTCTATAATTCTACAACCAAATTTGGTTGCCTAATTGGCTTTAGTGTTCCAGCTTTCACCTTATTTGTTTCCTTGTTTTTCCTTGGAATAATTTTTAACTCTTTTGACATGTGAAACCGTTTTAAACTATGTATTCTTGATCATTTCATTGATTAAATTGATTAATATTAATGTTGACAATAGCAATCTTTCATTTTTTTTCTTCAGATACAATGGAACGTGGGGGCACACTTTTGGAAAATGCTATATTAGTTATTAATTATGAATTAAAGCTTGCATTCTTTTCCTTATCCTGAAGGAAGGAATCTGGCATTTGATTCTGATTCTTGAGCTGATTTTTCAAGTTATAATACTATTTCAGGCAATCATGGTATTCTGTTTTGCATCAATATCGTTCTTTTTTGGTGGAGTGCAGACATCCAAACATATATATTCAGTAATTTTTTTTACATTTTTAGGTGTAATGATAGATAATATCCCAAATTTTGGACTTTTTTACTTAGTGCCATATTCGTAACGTATAGTTATTAAAATACGTAATGTTTAAAAAAAAATCATTAATATCCTCCAGTGAATTTCCGGTATCCATCATTCTACCAACGTGTCTCGCCTGAGGTATATTACGACTCTCGATTACAGTCTTTTCAAAGTTAAGAACTACTATTAGTATTTGCTATAATAGTTGTATTTGGTGGATCAGTAATTGGAAAGGAAAATCAAAGCAGAACCGAGAAATAATTAATATAGTTTATCAAATTTTATCTTTCAAACATTTCATCGAACAGTTAGAGTATGTCAACTTATATGAGGTATTAATTGCTCAGGACTTCAATTTTATCTTTTCACTCATTTCATCAAACACTTAGAGTACAAGGACTTACAACAGCTATTCTTCAAGCTGTATAGAAAACTGTCATTTTTTGTCCGAAGAAAAGACCGATGATCTAATCGCACGCGAGTCTCGTTCAAATATCCGATGGAATGAGAATGGTACGCGCCCGTTGCAAATGCCGGGTTCTTCTCCATCACGAGACCCCGAAGAGGTGCCGTTATACGAGCGACAAAGCCAAAATGCTAGCAAGGGGATTCGATTGCATGTATTAAAGATATATCTATATCTTTAAGTAGTAACGAATCTTTAAGTAAATTATTGTCCATCCTCTTATGAAGTATTGTCATCGCATGTATTTAATAGGTTCCACAATAAAATAAAATAAGCAAAAATACAATTTAAACTAGACTGCACAAATGTTTATAAACAACGCACAATGTATCATACATTTACTCTATCTCGGACGTCCACAAAAAGTATCACACTGTCCTTTTTGGCACATCTCTTACTTTATCTCATTTCTACCTTTAAAATCCTCACTTAATTACACAAAATACATAAGTTGGTTCACAGTCCAAATTCTTTCATGCTATTTTATCCTACTTTATCTAACATTTTCCTTAAATTGTGGGATCTTTTATCCTATGAAAAAACATCTTGTTACTATTTTTTAATCTTTATATTGATCAAATGTATAATTCATTTGGTGGACGGAGGGAGTAATAAATATGTCGTCACCAACATGTGTACGATCATCCTGTAGTTATTATTTTTCTATAAAAAAAAAATTTAAGTAAATATAAAAAAGTTTGAAATAAAAAAATGTTTAGCAAACTATTCCCTCCACCCTTCAAAAGTGTGCTCATTTCTTCTCAAAAAATTCTTCAAACGCTGTTTAATTTTGTCTTAGGAAGTCTTGAAATACAGATATCTGGGCTTTTGTTTCAAGTTACTTTATGTTGGAAATGGTCATGCTCTTTTATGCTTACTCTCTCTCTCTTTCCTTGCTGATTTAAACGTGCTGTTGTGGGCTTTCGTTTTGCCAGCTCATTGGGCTTGGATCCATTGCTAGCCTTGTGGAACGACACAGCGTGCACGCCATAGCCGATCAGAAATTGCTTTCAAGGAAGTGGTTTTTCATACCACGGCGCAGTGTCTCTTTAGGTTAACGTTTTTTATTTGAGAAGGTGTTTATTTTTCTATCAGGACTTTTCACAAACACTTATCGAGCGTGTATTGTTAAAACAGCAACTTCTTTGTAACTCAGCCTCATTTTATCGACTGTTGGTGTGCATAAACATTCTTGATCTCACAGTTTCTACGAAATACCACACAATCTTAGATAGCTAGATCAATATCGGTCCGATCATCTTAGATTGAGCGGTATTTGGTCGAAATTGTGAGGTCCAAAATAATTCTACACACCAACTGTTCTACAAAATGAGGCTGAGTTGCAGAGAAGTTGCTGATGACAAATACGCTCGACAAGTGTTTGTGAAAAGTCCTAAACGAAAAATAATCACCTGCTCAAGTAAGAAACGTTAATAGAAACAGACACTACGCCGTGGAATTAGCATTCAGAATTAATAGGAAATTAAGTAGAGAATGGGCCGACCCAATTTTAATATTTAGATGTGTTGAACTAAAAAATTGCGTTATGTTTCTCTTGGGCTGAAAGCCCATGAACTAAGGTGGACTACTATTTTGGATATCACTAAATCACTAAAATTTGATGAGTTTTTCAACCAACGATTTCTCTAATACAATAAATTTTTCCTTTTTTTCCATCTCCTTATCTAAAAAAATGAATTTTATTCTTTCTTACTCCTCCTTTTCCACTCCAATGGAAGGATAATATTTTCACTCCTTGCAAGTGGGATAATATTATCCTTCCATTTGAGTGAAAAAGATGGAAAAAAAGTAAAACTTCCTTCTTTAGATAAGGAGACGGAAAAGAAAGAAAAATTTAAAGGGTGAATATTCTCTTTTCCCTCATTTTCCCATGATAATTTTTCCATCAAAGAGAACAGAGCCGAATTGTTGAATATTGAAATAGAATAAAATGAGAGAGAGAATAGAGGGTGTATTAGAGAGAGGAAAAGATTTGAGATATAATTCTTGGGCCTCATTTCTTATCCCACTCCACAATAGTTCATGGGCTTTCAGCCCAAGAGAAACAAAACACGAATTTGTAGTTCAACACTTCTTAATATTAAATAATTGGGCCGGCCCATTCACCACCTAATTTCCAGTCCATGTTTTCTATTAACGTTTTTTACTTGAGCAGGTGTTTATTTTTCGTTCAGGACTTTTCACAAACACTTGTCGCGCGTGTTTTGTTACAACAGAAAACTTCTTTGCAACTCAGCCTGATTTTATTTTATTGAACAGTTGCTGTGCAGAGTTATTCTGGACCAAACAATTTCTACCAAATAGAGCTCAATCGAACATGATCAGACCAACATATAATTTAAATAATATAGGTTGATCAATATTGGTTCAATCATACAACTATTTGGCATGCATACAACTATTTTGCTCAATGCTAGCAATGGTGCCTAAAATAGGAGAGAAGAATGGTGGTAGGTTATGATAGTGTGGTAGGTGGTGGCAGGTAGTACCACCAAACAACTCCACCTAAAAAAATTATTTCAGTCATGTTTCTGCTGCATTATAAGTCAACTTAATTATAAATAATCACGGGAGAAATAATTTAATTTGATTTTTATTATTAATTGTTAATAGAGCTGGCATGTTAGTGACAATTACCTAATTGTAAATTATGTAAAATTCCTAAATAATTATTTAGTCAACTTAATTAAAAAAATAACAAGAATAAAGCATTTAAATGGTTTCACAATGTTAATTAAATGATGTAACTAGTACTTTCAAACACCTATAATGACAAGGAAGAAGTTTAGCAACTTCAGTTGTTAAAGGACGATATTGACTCGATTCTAAAAAAATTAGAGGCAAAAAATTAAACAAACCAAAATGGTTTAAGTAAAAAATCATTCTAATCACTAAAATAAAAAACAATGAATCCAACTATTCATTCCCAAAATGCCCTTTTTATATGATGCGAAAAGTATGACACGGAATTGAGCATGACGCGAGATTGTGTATTAATTTCTCGTCATTGTTAAAGTTACACTAAAACGGGAAATTGGGTATTAAGTTTACACCATGCTCAATTTCGCTGATAATAATTTTTCTTTAAAAGGGCATAAGCTATTTTTTTTTCCATAGAAATTACTAGAATTAATATGCTTATATTCTTATGCTTAGAGTCATTTCTTTACTAATTATATTGACTATTTAGGAGCGTTTTCACAAAATATTAAAGAACTATACAAAGTAATAAAACCCTTACCTAATCATGCATGTTTTAAAATCAAGCCCGACCAACAACATAGTATACTATAAGTTAATCTTTTAATTAGTTGACATAATGCACGACATTTAGTTAGCTACACGCAAGTCTTTGTTTAAACATTTCCCGAGTTGTTAGTTGTCTTAATAAGCATCTCAAATATATATATATTTTTGTGTCTCTATAAGTCTATAGATATGAATTCATCATTCACAAGCCTATTTAGTAGTTTTTAATAAGAAAAGAAAAATGTCATCAATGACTGGAGTAGAAGCTGAAAAGGAACTGCACAAGGCTGCATTAGAAGGGGATTTAGCAAAATCTCTGCAACTTCTCCAAGGGCATCCTTGGCTTTTCAATGTAGTTTCATTCGCATGTTCAAGAAATCTTCTACACATAGCAACGTTGGCCGGAAAAGCAGATATCGTTGAAGAGGTGTTAAAGATCAAGCCGGAGCTAGCTCGGAATCTAGACTCCCAAAAATCATCACCTCTTCACATTGCAGCTGCACAAGGGAGCGTTGCAATCGCACAAAAGTTGCTAGCAAAAGCCCCTGAGATGCTCTGGTGTCGCGACGGTCAAGGCATGAACCCAGTTCATATTGCAGCCATGAGAGGTGAAAAAGATTTCCTACAAGAGATCATTGGAGATAATACCTTGCCTGCAGCTATGGAGAGGTTAAGCCGTGGACAGACGGTGCTGCATTTGTGCGTGAAACATCGTCAACTTGAGGCGCTGAAGGTCTTGGTTGAGAAGCTGGGGCATCTTATTGTGCAGGCTAGAGATAAAGATGGGGACACCATATTGGATTCGGCTGTTCGGAGCAACCAAATTAATGTAAGAACCTAACTCCATCTCTTTAAAATTTGCAACACTAATATCTTGATGCCATGAAAAAACCTATCGAATTTTGTTTCACTTTCACTGATTTATATGGGGTATTTGCAACAATTAATGGCTGATATATATTCCCTCCGTTCACCGAAAATTTGCTCCAAATGTGGTGGAGTTATGTCTGCAAATAGAAAATGGAGATTGGGGCAAACTTTATGTGGACGCTCTAAAAAGAAAATTGGGCAAATTTTTGGTGGACGGATGGAGTATACTCCCTTATTCCCCTTTATATATGCACTGTTATTTGATCCGCCACGGATTTTAATAAAAATTAATTGATTTTATAGTTAGTGAAGAATGGTTCCATAAAAGGTAATGGAAGAGTATTGAGTGGTATAAAAGGATTGTAAATAAGTGTGAAAGTAAGGATATCAAAGAAAAATTGTATGTGGGGTCACTTCTAAAAACAGATTAAGTACACAATTTTTGGAAAATAACAAAATAATCCCTCCGTCCCATTAGAAAGGTCTATTAATTATATCTTAGGTGTCCAATTAAAAATGTCTATATTCCAAAAAAAGAAATAATTATTACTCCCTCCGTTAAAACTAAGATGAGGTATATTCCTTTTTAGGTTGTCCCAACTAAAATGAGGTATTTCTTTTTAAGGATATCTTCATTACACACAACTTTAAATAATATATTTCTATCTTTATAAGGATACCTTTATCTAAACACTTCCGAAACACTTATTCTTAATTTTCATGTCCATTAATTACATTGATATTTGTAATGGGATGGCGGGAGTAGCAAAAAGTGCATATATATTGGGGACAAAGGTAGTATATGTTTTGATTTTGGATCCTCTGTTCCATTTTTATGTAGCATCTCCTATTGCGTTTATGGATGATAGACATTTGGCAATGTCAAAGATTTAGAATTTAAGTTTTATAAAAGGAAAATATATTTCCTAACCTTTAAAAAATCTAAACCCTAGGATTTACCACAGTCCCCTATCTATTTATGTAATAGAGGATGTCGTACATTAATGCAATAGAAGATTTCAGATATATTTTGTAACGACCCGGCTTCCAGATTTACAGCTGACCCCACAGACCAACACGAGTCTTTTCAGTGTATTTTGTCCTCACTCGCATACTCCATGAGAAACTTCCCAGGGGTTACCCATCATATTGCTCCTAGCCAAGCACACTTAACCTTGGAGTTTTCTACGATGGGCGCCCGAAAAGAAGATGCATTTTGTTGAGTGTGGTTCGGGGATGAACCAAGCGGAAGCTGGTGGGCATGTGATGCTTGGGGCAGAAGTACGGAGTGATCGCCGGTGCACAAGGCATTGACAAAGAGCAGCTCCGATTAAGGTTTCAAAGCGGAGGGGTACATGAATGAACCGCAATACACCCGAATGAGAGGGATTCTAAGGATATGCAGGAATGAGACTGCATATTCGAGGAGAGCTTGAAAGATTTGATAGGTGCTACTCATACCAACAAGATGCATCTTCTTTTCGGGAGTCCATCGTAGAAAATTCCAAGATTAAGCATGCTTAGCCTGGGGAAATTTTACGATGCGTGAGCCCCTGGGAAGTTTCTCAGGGAGTGTGTGAGTGAGGACAAAGCACACTGAAAAGACACGTGTTGGTTTGTGGGATCACCCGTCAATCCGGAAGCCGGGTCGTTACATATTTGGGTCTCTTGGGTTGAGTCTCGATTAACTAATGTAGTTGAGCAAATTTTCAGATTATAAAATACTTGGTGAAAGAAACTAAAATAAACAAGCTGTCGATGAATTCCATGAAGAAAACAGCTCGAAAAATCTTGAAAGAGAGTCCTCCAAACCCAACTACTGGTTCAGAAATTAGAGAACTCCTCAGGGGAAGGACAGTATATGCATTCCTCTCCTCGGCGGAGATAAGGGAGAGGAGCAGCGCCCTAATGGTGGTTGTAGTGTTGATAGCCACCATGGCGTTCCAGGCTGCAGTCAGCCCCCCAGGCGGGGTCTGGCAGGAGGACAACAACAACAACAACAACAACCCGCCATCACTGTTCCCCAGAGCTGGCAATTCTGTGATGGCATTTACTCATCCCAGAGTATACAAACTCTTCCTAGTGTCGAATACGGGATCTTTTGTCTTGTCTCTCCTTACAATTTTAATGCTCATCACTGGATTTCCGTCCGCAAGAGTTTCCGTTGGGCAGCTCGTGACACTTGCAGTAGCTCTGGCGGAGGTGTCGATTCTGGTTAGTTATGGAGCTTGTTTAGTTGTCATCACTCCCAGTATGGAAACACGATTCCTTCGCCTAGTTGGCGTGATAGCTTTCATCATGTTCGTGATTTACATGTCGTTGTTTGATATCTTGGCAATTCTATCGTCGTTTTGGGCAGCAAGAAGATAAAACGGATCGGTTGATGTGGAGATTTATGGATAAACATATTTGCGGATGGAGAAAATCATTTGTATTGCTTTTCTGCAACGTGTGTTTCAAACATTCTAAAATGGTCTTCCATTTATGTATACTAGCAGAATGTATGCACGTTGCACATATAACAAATGTCGTATCAATCTATATCTTTTAGAAAAAGAACCTTGGTCATAAAATATGGATTGTTTTGTACATTCCTGTTAATTGTTTAATATTATTTATAATTATTTCTATAACTTATAAGCTCATTATTCAAATACATCAATAACTTATAACCTTTTTAAAAAAGCTTAACGAACACCCCCTTTATCAAGATTATTCCCGTAATTGATCTTCGGTTAATGCAGCATTACCAGGCGATCTAAGATATCATTATCAACTCTTAAAAGAAAAGCAAAAAAAAAAATGGTTTTCATGTAACTATCTTTTTATTGGACACACAACATGATTGAAGTGTGCGACTTGCCTTTTTGGTAGAGTGGTTAATGTTCGAGGCCAACAAAAATTGGATTTGAATCTAATTTGATGCGGTCTTTAGATTGTCATGTTAATTGATTAAAAAAAGAAATGGAAGAGTTGTTGAAGATCAACCCACAGTGTAACCTTGGATTTGTAAACATTTCTTCCTTCATTCTATTGCTCTTCATTTTATATTTTCTATCATGCCAAACACCACCTAAAACTTTAGACTAAATATTTATTGTTTAATTTCTAGGTTCCCACTAAAAAGAAGAATTAAAACAAACACATGAGCCTGGCGGGGAATACGTACTACTAATTAATACTAGTCAATTTTATTAAACAATCATTCAGAAGATATTATAAAAATTGTTTCGCATTGTTAGATCATGTTATCTACTTTTCAAACGCTATATATTTTACACCAAAATGTCAATCATTTTATAGATTACTTAACTACCCTACCAAATAAAAAATAAACTATATAACTTTTAAAAATTAAGCTTCATGTTCGTATATAATTAAATGGTATGAATCTATATAATTTTATTATGTGTGAATTGGGTCAACCATAGTATATGGTCTTAGTTTAAACATTTCTCTAGTTTGTCTATACATTATATACGTGTCTAGAAATCACAAAAAAGAAGAGAGAAAGAAACTAGACAAAGCCATTTTATTAACATAGTGTGGAAAAATGGCTAGTGTATTAGAAAAGGAACTCTATGATGCTGCACTAAAAGGGGATGTAACAACATCTCTACAACTGCTCCAACAAGATCCATATCTCGTTGAAAGGGTCTCATTTTCATGTTCAAGAAATCTTCTACACGTGGCAACAATGCACGGCCAGGCCCTCATTGTTGCCGAGGTTTTGAAGGTCAACCCAAATCTAGCCCGGAATCTGGACTCCCAAAATCTATCGCCTCTTCACATTGCAGCTGCACAAGGGAACGTTGAGATCGCGAAAATCCTGCTAGCAGTGGCCCCTGAGATGTGCTGGTGGCGCGACGGCCAGGGCATGAATAGGCGGTCCAATTAATTAAACGGACCAAACGAATTTAAACGAGGTGAGCCGAAGGATCGGTCCACTTTTTAGATCAGGAATAAGAGACCTAGCTTTAAGTATTTTATTCTTAATAATTTCTTAATCCAAGATTAAGAAATTCAGTCTGTTACAAAATCATTTCCTGGATATTGCCAAGTCATTAATAGTATTTTACACTTCATTTCACGACTTGATATTAAGGAAATGATGTGAATTGATAATGAATTGGATTGTGTCACACCCCACTTTTTGGTAAAGTAAGAATTTGAGGAAATGGCGGTGAAACTCGTTAAACTTTGATAAATATGACAATATACCCTTGAGATCGGGTTACCATCTTTTGAGGAAAATAAGTGAAATGATGTCGAGTGGTGCTTTATGACTAACGACGTTGGCTCTTAGGATCACAAGTTTAGTTTCACAACTCTGATAACGAATGAGAAAAACATATGTTTGGATAAAATAGAAAGAAACGAATTTTTTGGCCCATGTATTCCGTATTATGAAAAATACAGAATAATAGATTTTGACTGAAATAAATTTCAAATTCAAATGAGAACACAATATAATATGAACGGAAATACAATTGAATAATCGTCGTCTTAAAAAGTGTTTTATTGGTGCCAATTAGTCTAAAACCACCCACCAAAGTGTGATCTCGTCCGTTTCCGATAATTTATTTGATTAGCATAAACTCTAGTAAAGTTAAAAGTGGTTTAAAACTAAAGTCGCCTCTACCTAAACAAGTATTAATTAATTAAATAAGGGAAGAAAAAGTTCCAGCCAATATTAAAGACTAATAAGGCTTGTAGTAGGTGTTAATTACATTTCAGACTACTTTTCTACCAATAAAAATTGTACCAAGATTTCTGTAACAACCAGAGCAGCTGGCTGCTGTCTTAACAACCAAAAATGAAAGACTCGTCTACTCTGTACGTGTGTGTGGTGTGTGTGTGTGAATATAAATATATATGAGTACACTATACACACATCAAATTAGTTATGGATTTAAAATAATAATTAATATGCTTGCCGCCATATTTGTGCAAAAATTATTTATTATTCGAAGAGTAGTTTAGTGACATTAATAACCTTACTTTGTTTGTTTTCCTTTTCTATATGAGTTGTAAATGAAAACCATTTTAAATCATATATATAGTTAGGCAGACTGCGAACATACACTTTCCTTCTTTTTCTTTGTTTTTTTTTTTCTTTTTTTTCTTTTTTTTTCCCTTTTTAATTATTTGGATGATAAAAAAAATCCTCTGGTCTATTTTTCGGACCCGCGCGCGCTTACATTAATAAAAATATACTTATTATTAATTTTCAAAATATATAGTATTGAAATAAAGTAATAACTGAAAAAAACTCCAATGATAATTAATATTTAGTAATTAAACTTCTTAACTTAAAAATAATCTATATTCTAACCTAATGATGCGTTGTTCAGTAAAAATTGAAATCAGAATAAAAATAAATATAATGAAATTTATACTTTCTCTAGAGTAACAAAAGAAAGAAGAATATTGACTATCATTACATAACCATTCGTCCCCATATAGAACGAACAAGGAAACCTCCATAATTGTCTAAAATCAAAATTGGGACGAGATCTTGATGTAGCATATTAGAATTATTGAGCAATAAAAAACAGAATCGTAGAGACAAATTTACGTAGTTCACCAACAGTGAATTGACCATATATACAGGTTTCATAATACAGATATTATAATACAGATTATAGCTCTCAAAGACCATATATATATATATATATAGTAATAAGAGAATACACCAAGCGCGCTCAGCCCAATAGGACTATTAAGGCCCAATGCTACGTACCGTCGGGGCGGGGGCCTCTGCTCCCCGGACTAACTATATCGGGAGATGGATTCAAGGCATATCAACGGATCTATTTGGGCACCTTTTAGTTGGGACTCTCACGCCAAAATGCAACGTACTTGTCGATGAACGAGGACACCTTCGTCACCACCATGGGAAGGCCGGCAACAAATTCGTTTTTCGCCCATATCATCCCGGGGTCACGGTAAAGCATGTGAAATAAATTTGCCACCACAGCGGTGATTGCAAATAATACTTGGCTGTTCAAAAAGTATTCATGTTCTGTATCAGGAGTTAGCAGCAATGTGCAAATTTCAAAACCATGGAAGAACGATATGAGCGAAAAAAGGAATCCCATCCAGATAGTGATCGTGACAGATATGTCGGACAGCGTGGGCGACGCGAGGGCAAGCACCATGATCGTAAACAGAGACCAAGTGAAAGCCGAGGTGTTAGCAGTCAGGAATTCTTTGTACGATTCGGGGTCGATGGATCCCATGATCGCCGTGCCAGCTTGGTGTGTTGAGGAGTCGTCCTGCCACACGCCGCCCGGAGGGCTAATCGCTGCCTGGAAAGTCATGCCGGCGACCAGGATGAGGAAAACCAGTGCCATGTCATTCCCCCGCCTCAGGGAACCGAATCCTGATTTTATTGTTGACGCTTTGTGCAAGATTTTTGTCATTTCGGAATCAGTTGTGTCTCCGAGGCTCTCCAGAGAGATCTGCATCGCTGTTTTCCCTTTTGAATTCGTTGAATACATAATAAATCCAGCTCTACTGTTTTCTACCAGATACCGCACAATCTGAGATGATTCGATTCCACCAAGTTAGCTCAACTTTCTTTGTTAGTACATAGTTAAAAGTGAGGATTATCCGCCAAAAAGTTCACCAACTTTATTTTATATATGTAAAGAAAAGGTTTAATTGCCTTAAATACATAAACTTTTCACAAATTTAGGTTTCTATTGTTTGGGTCAAAAAATATATGAACTTTATAAAATTTTGAAATTTTGGAGATCTGAAGATACCGTTTAGAACGCTTTCAACGATAGCTTTCTAATGGTACATGGCACATAAATTCAAATTCTAACAAAAATATATAGATATAAATTTTTTAGGGAAATAACTTTAAAGAAGTACTTTGACCAATTTTCATTTTTCGGTGAGTGAAACTTAACAACAGAGTAATAATAAAAGGGTATCGTTGAGAGCCTTCCGACGATAGTTTCGGATTGTTAACTGAACTCAGAATAATCAAGTTATTACCCAACAAACTTTAGAGTTCTGCCAAATTCCAAAATTTTATATAAGTTCATGTATTCTTTTTTTTATCAAAATAATATAGTTTTGGTTTTTAAAGTTTGTCTATTTATAGGCAGTGAAACCAAAAAAAAAGTTACTACCACTTTTTGATTATTTCTACGAAATCTGTACAATCAGAAGTTGTTCACCGAAGACATGGTTTAGTTCCATACCTGAAGGAATTAATTTTCAAGAAAATAAATTTTCTGTCTTGAACAAAAACCATGTAACAATATTTTTCCGATCGTCCGAATATATTGGTCATATTTCTATTTCTCTGCAAATCATATGGAACTATACTATTAAATTTTTTGATAAAACGTGTCTAAAACCATAATGATGTGAAAATTGAGTAAGTAATCAGAAGAACAAACGTGTCTAGACAACTATCTCACCTCAACTTGTTTGTACCTAACAGCCAAATGCAATATTGTCTCCCCATCATCATCCCCTTCATACACAAGCTCACCCAAGTTGTTAACTAAGACCTGCAATATCCTAAGCTGACCATGTTTCACGCACAAATGCAACGCTGTCTGTCTGTAATCGACCTTCTCCCTTGCAGGTAGAGGGTCGTGTCGGATGATCTCTTCCAAGATCTCAACATGCCCATTCACGGCTGCAATATGAGCCGGGTTCATGCCGTGGCAGTCGCGCAGCCAGCACATCTCTGGGGCTACCGCTAACAATTTTGAGGCGATTTCGACTTGCCCTTGTGTTGCTGCAATATGAAGAGGTGATGATTTATTGGAGTCTAAGCTCCAAGCTAGCTGCGGGTTGATCTTCAACACCTCTTCTACAATGCTTATCTGTCTACGCATTGTTGCTATGTGGAGAAGATTTCTTGAATATGGAAATGAAACTACATCAAGAAGATATGGATCTTCTTGGAGTAGTTGTTGAAATGTTGCTGCATCACCTTGTGTTGCTGCATCGTAAAGCTTTTTTCTAATTACTTGTCCCACCATTTCTTTGGGAATATTATGATGTGTTGGTGGTGCCAAGAACTCTGAATATAAAGACCTTTTTGTAAGAGTAAACTCCAAATAATTTTCCGCAAAATTTCCCACTTTCACATTAATTTACAAGATGGGATACGTGGAATATCTACTATTATTTACTTTGATGAAATTAATAATCGATTGCTTGATTTAGATTTTTTTTTTCATAAATTTATCTTTCAAATATTCAATCCTATGTTTCGTTAATTTAACGCTCCCTTTAATGATTTATAATAAAAAAATTAATAGAAATATCGGAAAGTGAGAAAAATTTCATACAAGGGAGGTTCAAACTAACGTTGGTATGATAACTCCCGCTTAAGAACAAATACTTAACAACAAAAGATCTTAGTGGAAATACAAAAAATAATAATATGAACACATGAATCTGGGTATATTATTTCAATCTGATGGCCAAAAAGTCAAAACCGGTGTCTCGTCTCCATTTGGTATTTTGTAACTTTCAATATTCGAATCTTGCTATCAATTAAAGAAGTCTATAATGATTTCGACCCCATAATTTATAACCCTTGCAGATGTTACTTGAGTAAGGACTTAAAATTTAATTTGGAGCTCATCAAATCAAAACCATTCTAGGTGTTGAATATTCCTTTTAGGCTAACTATGACAATTAATTGAAATATAAAATTGTATTAGCTTCATTAGCTAGTAGTATTATATATAAATATCATTGTCGTGAAATAAATTGAAGAAGATCATACATTACCCCACGCATGCATCACCTAGGTGACATGCTAGTCTACCTAAAAATGGACCCAAATATGCCACTTGAGATCTAGTGTTTCACATTTAGTGCCCCACTTTTATTTTTCTTCAATTTTTTTATATTTTATTCTTCAATTTTAATTTAATATGTTTTAATCTAATTAAATAATTATTAATAAAACTTCATTTCATTTTGTCAAGGTATATAATTATTATTTTTATTTAATTTCACTTTTAGTGGTTCATAATTAAATTTTATGGTTAACAAATTCAAAGTTCATGCATATAATTTTTTAAAAAATAATTTATCGAAATAAATGTTAAATATTATTTATAATATTATAATAAAAAATATACAAAAATATTATTAAATAAATAAATATAATGATGAACGTTCTGTGGCACATAAAAAATTATGGAATGATCTCATCCGCTAATTTGCGGCTTTAGTAATGGTTTGAAAATTTAGGATAGTCAATTAGTAGGAAATCAACTAGAATCTTCTTTGGAGTCAAGTCAACCATAATACGAGGTCCAATCGGCCAGCATCATTTCGTTTCATTGTCTTTTATCAAAGAATAAATTAATCGTCTCTTTTGAATATAGACCCCATACATGGGTCCTATCATGTAAATAAGTAGGATTGTAGGAAATTAGGCAGAATCTTCTTTTGGGTCAACCTTAATAGGTCTTTTTTCAAACATTGCTACTTTTTTCATCTCGAGTAGTGTAGTGTGTTTGAATATGTATGTAGGTAGGTATAAGATCTTCTTTTGGGTCAACCTTAAAGGAGTGTATGAGTGGATTTTTTGCTTTTTTTGGTTATAATAAATTTTTCCATGGATTTTATTCATCATATTGTAGAAACTTAATTGTATTCATCCAACATTTCAGATGCCAAAACTCAAAATTCATTTAAGGGCTTTAAAGTCCAATATCTAGGCTATCCTCTTCTATTGTCAATTTCATCGTCGTATGTTATTATGTGGCTCAATAATTAGCTCCAGCTTCCCAACTATTCAAAGTACAACTTTGGATGTCCAATCATAAATTGACACCATGGGAGGAAAATCCAAATAATAAATTTGATTACAGATGAAAATAATAAATCTCAGACTATACGATACTTGGTGGAAAGCAAGAAAGTTGAGAAGCGAACCTCGAATTCCATGGGCAAAACAGCACTGCAAATCTTTAACGAGAGCCCTTCCCCCACAGCCCACCTACTCCGAAACCCGAGGAATCCTGACTAGCCTACCAAATGAGCCCTTCTTCGAAGCCCTCCCCAGGCTGAGCGACGTGGCAATGGTGGATCGCCACCATGGCGTTCCAGTCCGCCATTAGCCCCCCGGGGGGCGTGTGGCAGGAGAGCAAGGACGGGCACACGGCCAGGGAGGCCATGCTGGCGTCCACGAACCCCGAGATCTACGGGCACTTGCTACGCGCCAACACCACGGCTTCCGCCTCGTCTCTAGTCGCAATCTTCCTCGTCGCCACGGGGCTGCTGTCGACTAACTTCCTCTTCGTGGTCGGCGCCGTATACGCGATGTGGGTGTCACCGACGACCATCGCAATCAGTTACGTCGCATCTGTGGCGGCGATCTCCCCCGACGCGAAGATGCATTCGATGGGGAGAACCGTCGTGACGGCGGTGGCGGTGTCGGTGTCGGTGAACTTGTCGTGCGGAAGGGAACGGACGGCGACGAGACGATCTTACGAAGGATGATCATGTGATCCGACGCGGGTTCTGTTGGATTTTTCAGTTGTTGGAAGCGCGGGGATATTTGAGAGCCGATCGTTGATCTGTAATGGTTTTCCATTTCCCCTCTTGTGGTGACTCGGATCCCTGATATATGGATTGAAGGAAAAGCGTCTCACCAACTATCGTTGATTTGAGATATTGTTGGTACATGGCTGCTTCCTTCGAGTTTGGATCTTTTATTACACTAGCCAAGAGGACGTGCGTTGCACGTCTAACGTGTCAATTAACATGTTATTTTGTATTGTATAGATATCAATGTACACCACAAGAATTAATAAATTTGTTTAGAATTGAAAAATATTATTTGAATAGAATTTAGTAGACATATTTAATAAAGGACAAATATTTATGTCAGGCCGGCCTGACCGTCAGGCCAGTGGTATTTCATGTTACATGAATTGGTACTTTATTCAATATATATTGGTACTCTATAT